>CM065126.1:1440000-1495000 GCA_033026305.1 Cirrhinus molitorella | reverse complement strand
CAAGAACGTTTCAAGGCAAAAATGCTAAGTAAGAAAATATTTTTTGCAGTGCATTTGCTGAAAATCAAACTTTTTTATATTAAAAACAAACAAGCAAGTCCTGCCCAGATTTAAAAAGTAACCCAAAAGTAACATAACACATTACTTTCCATAAAAAGTAACTAAGTAACATAATTAGTCACTTTTTTATGGAGTAATGCAATAAAGTAACTTTCCCCAACACTAGAAATAACCAACACTGATGCATTTGGCAGATGCTTCCATTCAAAGCCACTCACATTGCATCCAAGGGTTGCATGCATGCCCAACCGCAGCTCAGACAGTAGATGTCATGGGTTTGATTCTCAGGGAATGCATGCACTAATAGCTTGTACAGATTGAATGCAATGCAAGTCACTTTGAATAAAGCATCTGCATGATGCATGACTGTAAATAAGACTTTAGCTGGTGCTATAAGATGACATCGTGCATCAGATTTGCCTTATGCAACATTAGAAAGATCAGGCCCTTTCTTGTCACATCTCTGTGCATCAATTTGCACTATAGCTGCTCACATTAAATTCAAGGCATTGATGTTTGCCTACAAAACAACCACTGTCTCTGCATCACTGCGTTGTAGTCACTTTTTACAGACTTTTACTTTAAGATTTTTGCTGTTTTTTATTCAAATGTGTTATATGTTTAACACGTGTTATAGACAACAAATAAAGTTTTTTTTTTATCAAATGTAACACATGCGAATGTATTTTCTTTTAAGGAAATATACACTGCAAAAATGCTTTTCTTACTTGGATTTTTTGTCTGTTTCCAGCCAAATTTTTTTGTCTGTTTCCAGTAAAAATTGTCTTGTTTTCAGAAAAAAGAAGTTAAAATGAAATGAGTTTTTGCCTCAAACATATAGGGTATGCAAAATAATCTAGTTTTCTGCTTGAAATAAAATTATTGGCAGATTATTTAGCTTGTTTTAAGCAAAAACTTACTTCACTTTGACTTCTTTTTTTCTGAAAACAAGACACTAATTTTTACTTGTTAGAAAATCCTTCTTGATTTAAGATTATTTTTTTAGATATTTTGTCTGGAGAAAAAAAAAAAAAGAAGTCTGAAGTGAGTTTTTGCCTAAAACCAGCAAAATAATCTGCCCATAATTTTATTTCAAGCAGAAAACGAACTTATTTTTTTTCTGAAAACAATCCAATTTTTGCTTGTCTAGAAAATCCTTCTTGCTTTTAAGAATTTTTAGATATTTTGGCTGGAAACAAGACAAAATATCTGTCTTGTTTTCAGAAAAAAAAGTCAAAATGAAGTGAGTTTTTGCTTAAAACCAGCAAAATAAGCAGAAAACTAGATTATTTTGCATACCCCATTTGTTTTAAGCAAAAAAAAAACACTTCATTTTGACTTTTTTTCTGAAAACTAGACACTAATTTTTGCTTGTCTAGAAAATCCTTTAGATATTTTGGCTGGAAACAATAGGCAAAAATGCTTTTCTTACTTGGATTTTTTGTCTGTTTCCAGCCAAAATATCTAAAAATTCTTAAATCAAGAAGGATTTTCTAGACAAGTAAAACTTATTGTCTTGTTTTCAGAAAAAAAAAAGAATTCAAAAATAAGTGAGTTTTCTTTTTTAAGAAATTAATACTTTTGTTCATCAAGGATGTGTTAAATTGATAAAAAGTGATACCAAAGACTTCTTTGCTGTTCTTTTAAAATTTTATTCATTAATACTCCTTAAAAAAGTATCACAGGTTTCCAAAAAAAATATTTGGCAGCACAACTGTTTCCAACATTGATAATAAAAGTAATAAATCAGTATATTAGAATGATTTCTGAAGGATCATGTGACACTGAAGACTGGAGTAATGATGCTGAAAATTCAGCTTTGCAAAACAGAAATAAATTATATTTTAAAGTATATAATTATTATTTTATTTTGTAATAACATTTCATAATATTACTATGTTTTTGATCAAATAAATAAATACAGTCTTGATGAGCAACTTCTTTCAAAAACATCACAAGTCTTAACGGCAGCATATATATTAAAAAAAAAAAAAAAAAAACATGACCAAAATAATATATGGGTTTATGTGAAAACATATTTGCATAAATATATTTTGAAATATGTTCAAGCAAATATATAGTTTGACCATTTTTATACATTTATATATTCAAATAAATTCTTTAATTCATTTAATGATTTATTTGGTGGGTGGGCGATTGACCGCGTCAAGTCCACATTTCATACAAGCCCACTTGTTATTTTATTCTAAAATATAAACACAGCAAAAAAACTAAAAGAAGACAAATAAAATTAAGAAATGCAACACATGTAGTGTGTTTTTGTGGTTTTAAAGGAATATTGTGTGTCTAAGAAGATGGATTTCATGCAGTTAAACTACAAAAAATAATAAAAAACTGTCAATAACATTATGCTAAAGTGTTTACACCCTTAAAAATAAAGGTTGTTTATTGGCATTGATGGTTTCCATTAAGAACCTTGAACATCCATGGAACCTTTCAAATGAAGAAAAGGTGCTTTATAGTAAAAAAAGTTTTGTTACATTTTTTAAAATGGTTCTTTTAAGAACTGTTCCTCGAAAGTTCTTTGGGGAACCAAAAATGGTTCTTCTGTGGCATCACTGCAAAAAAATAAAAAAGCCTTTATTTTTAAGTGTATATGAATGTATTTTCTTCTAATTAAATATGTGAAGGGCAAAATATATATTTAAATTCTTTTCAAATATATATTTATATTTTTGAAATATTTTTTCAAAAATGTACAAAAACAAACAAAAATATGTATTTCATGTCACTATCTGAAATGTCAATAACATTATGTTAAAGTGTTCACACACTTAAAAATAAAGGTTCTTTATTGGCATTGATGGCTCCATGAAGAACCTTAAACATTCCATGGAACTTTTCAAATGGAGAAATGTTTCTTTTTGTTCACTGAAAGTTCTTTGGGAAACCAAAAATGGTTCTTCTATGGCATTCCTGCAAAAACACCCTTTTGAAATCTACATTTCTAATCAATAATTAATCAATAATTATAATAATCTAATCTGCAATTATGTCATTTTATTATTATTATTTTTTTTAAATACCTTTTTTACTCAAGTGGGCATAAAAAAACAACTTGATCCCTGTGGATCCTCAAAATACATTGAACCTCATAATAAAACATCAGAAAATTTCATAGAATTCATACACTTTATCTGCTTACACACACATTATATATATATATATATATATATATATATATTATATATATACTTTTCTTAGATTTTTTTGTCTAATTTCCAGCCAAAATATCTAAAAATTCTTCAATCAAGAAGGATTTTCTAGACAAGTAAAAATTGTCTTTTCAGAAAAAAGAAGTTAAAATGAAGTGAGTTTTTGCCTAAAACATATAGGGTATGCAAAATAATCTAGTTTTCTGCTTGAAATAAAATTATTGGCAGATTATTTAGCTTGTTTTAAGCAAAAACGTACTTCACTTCGACTTCTTTTTTTCTGAAAACAAGACACTAATTTTTACTTGTTAGAAAATCCTTCTTGATTTAAGATTATTTTTAGATATTTTGTCTGGAAAAAAAAAAAAAAAGAAGTCTGAAGTGAGTTTCTGCCTAAAACCAGCAAAATAATCTGCCAATAATTTTATTTTGATCAGAAAACGAATTTCTTTTTTTCTGAAAACAATACAATTTTTGCTTGTCTAGAAAATCCTTCTTGCTTTTAAGAATTTTTAGATATTTTGGCTGGAAACAAGACAAAATATCTGTCTTGTTTTCAGAAAAAAAAAAAAAAAGTAAAAATGAAGTTTTTGCTTAAAACCAGCAAAATAATCTGCCAATAATTTTATTTCAAGCAGAAAACTAGATTATTTTGCTTACCCCATTTGTTTTAAGCAAAAAAAAAAAAAAAAAAAACACTTCATTTTAACTTTTTTTCTGAAAACTAGACACAAATTTTTGCTTGTCTAGAAAATCCTTCTTGATTTAGGAAGTTTTAGATATTTTGGCTGGAAACAAGACAAAAAATCTAAGTGAGAAAGCATTTTTTTTTTGTTTTTTTTTTTTGTTTTTTTGCAGTGTATAAAGGTTTAGAGATTATAGGGAGCTCTTATAAGATGTTGCATAGATAAAAAAAAATATATATGGAGTTGATATAAACAACCAGAGACAAAATGAAAGAGAGAATCAGAGAGAATGCAGACTTTATTAATGCAAGACATAAGAATTGCTTAATATAATAAGAAAGCATAACCCGAATTAAGTTAGACAGTACCTTTAAATCAGTGCAAACATGTGGACACGTCTAAAAATGATATTTTTGCGACATGATGAAGAAGAACCAAGTGCATCTTCTGTTTTAAAGCTGCAGTTCGCGCTCTGGCCGGCAGATGTAGCTGTTTTCCTGTAAATGAATGCAGAGTCTCGCACTAAATCAACACAGTTTAAGGGGTTTCCTTTTTAAATATATTAACATGTTCGTTCATTTGAAAACGGGGTTATAAAACTACTATAAAACGCTCTGCCAAAAGAGAAAGAAATTACATAATGTCCAAAAACGACATGCAAACAACCTGATTGCAGCTTGTTATCTTTAGTTCGTATTTCAATGCACAGAAGTCAAATGTGGCGAATACTACAATACCAGAAACTATTATTATTGTTGTTTAGAACATATTGAATCAACGCGTTTTGAATCAATTGTACACTTAGGATTTAGATTATAAGCTTATTGTTTATTTTTCAACTTCATCTGGTTATATTACAGTTTATGCATGAAAATATTAGCTTACACAGGGATTATATGAGGTCGTTTTACATGTTGGTTTCACAGGCAAAAAAATGCATTACATGAATGTGTCTAGAAAAACTGCATATGATCTGAGTATAATGCAATCATAACCAAGCCGTTGATTGTCGACGGAAATGTTACCCTAAAATATACACCATTTTTAAAAAATAAATAACCTTAAACATCCATGAAACCTTTTTAAATGCAGAAAATTATCTTTAGGTTTTTTAAAATGTTCTTTAAAATGTTTCTTTTATTGGGGAACCAACAATGTTTTTGCAAAAACACCATTTTTAATAGTGTAAAGCGAAATAATAATAATAAATCAATGCATAATAATAATAATTTAGTGCATTTAATTCGGGGATGTAAATAGTTTCCGCTTTTTTTCCTGACAGACTGCAGTGATTTTAATGCGCATGAACCGTGGATGATGAAGAGCAGCAGTTTTACTGTCAGGAGTCTGATTGAGATTTATATTGCAGTCCAGATGACTTACAGCGACATTACAATGATAAGACTCAGATGGAATTAGAGTTAAAGTAAAAATGCACAGCGAAAAATAAAAGATTCCGAGCTTCTGAGACAAACATGAGAATTGGGGGATGTAATGACGTCACACGACATTTCAATAAATTCGTTTCTTAAATGTAAAGACAGTATATAATAACCACAAAACACACACATGAATCACAATTAACCCTTATGTTTGTTAACACATGAGGCCTACAAATAAATAAACAAACGACAGCAAAAGTGTAAAGTCATGGTCGTATTTCAAAAGGCGCATCTCGTCGTTTTTGATGAAGGTCTAAATAATGTTGAACCCTTTTAAATTCAGCAGGTCGTATTTCAGCCGTCCATTCTCATGATCCATAAAACATGAACGATGCACTTAAACAGATGATCTCTGATGTCTCTGATTCAATGCACGAAAAAAAAAAAACACCAAACATTAAAGTGTCACATATGTATTGCATATAGCCTAAATATGGTTCACGAGCATATTAACAAAGCTCATTTACAGTTAAATAACTGCATATTATTTGAGATAAATAATGTTAGCACACCAGGAGAAATCTCTCGTTAGCAATGGGTTAGATATGATCAGCATCAGAGAGTTTTAATCAAACATATTTGCGTTTAATTATGTCCTATTTTAGACGATTAGGTTATATTTAGCAAAAACCCGTTAGGTTAAGGCGATTACGTTTGTAAAACGGTGTTTGCGATATTTCATCAGCATATTGTCAGTAGATAATAAAGTTGGTAACGCTTTACAATAAGGTTCAACATGAACTAATGATGAACTGCACTTACACAGCGTTTAATAATCTTTGTTATTAGTTAATGCACTGTGAACTAACATGAATAAGCAATGAACAATTGTATTTTCATGACGTTAATGAAGATTAGCAAATACAGTAACAAATGTTATTAATGCTCAATTAATGAACCTTATTGTAAAGCGTCACCAAAAAGTTATTCTAATAACTTAAAACCGACTGCGCGTATAAATAAGTACGCTATTAGTGTGAACTAAATTGTAACGCCAAAGCAAGCGTTTTAACTATAAATAGGACGATGCTGTTACGTTTTCAGTGTTGGATATAGGAATATAAGCGACTTGCAAATAAACAAACGCGTTTTTAGTTGCATGGAGGTTAATGTACTTACTCTGCCAGCGTCATAAAGCAAACGCGTCTATTGTGTCAAATGTCGAAACAATGATTTCTACAGTGCGACGCGTCATTAATACGAGCTTGATGGAGTGCGCCTTTGTCCCCGCGACGCGCATGCAAATGCGCCGCCGCGCGTCGTCCAATCAGAGCCTCGCGTCACTTAGCGTCTTCCAATGGGAGATACGCGCTTGCAGGTGGCGGTGCGGTTATCTGCTGGTCGTCGCCGCTGGAGTCCATTGAGCGGAGAACTGCGCTTCAGATGCGGGCGATCGCAGCACTCAAAGCGGGCGTGACAAGTGCCGACGGCCGGCATCGGGATTGCGCTTCGGGACGCCTGTGAAACTCTTTCGCATGGGAAACTTTCAGGCTGAAACTTCCAGTTCCAGTGGATGAGTTGTCAAGTCGTGGGCGCTCAACTTTTGTCGTACTATACTAAGTTTCTTGCTTCGCGGTTGATCCCGTGGCTCGGGCGCACCAATGTTAGCTGTCGGGCAGATGGATAGTAACCGGCAGAGTGCTTTCGTCCTGGGCAGCACTCCACTGGCTGCGCTGCACAACATGACCGAGATGAAGACGTCTTTATTCCCGTACGCCCTGCAGAACCCCGCGGGCTTCAAGGCGCACTCCCTGGGCAACCTGAACTCTCATATCCCGCTGGGAACGCCGCATGGAATAAGCGATATCTTGGGGAGACCCATCGCCACAGCCGGACAGCTGCTCTCGGGCTTTCCCCGGATCAACGGCTTGGCCACATCAGCCGGGATGTACTTTAACCCAGCGGCCGTGTCTCGGTACCCCAAACCGCTGACGGAGTTGCCCGGGAGGGCGCCCATTTTCTGGCCGGGGATGATGCAGGGCTCGCCCTGGAGAGACCCGCGGGTTCCATGTCCGGGTGAGTTTTCTAAACTGGCTCGCGCTCTTAAAAGCAAACGCGTGGTTCTAGAACAAATTCAGTTCTTTATAGTTTTTATCAAAATGCTATTTTCAGCAACTGGTCACTGAAAGGTTATTTAGGAAACCAAATGGCGTCCCTGCAAATGCACCCTTTTGCAAACTTTAGTTTTAACAGTGCATTTTGTTTTTTGTGTTTCTCGCAAACAGCCTTAGTGTCTCTTTTTCGTTTTTTTTTTTTTACTGACCGTGTCTTATTTCTTTCTCCAGCCCAGGCAAATATGATGCTGGACAAGGATGGAAAGAAGAAACACTCCAGACCAACTTTTTCCGGACAGCAGATTTTCGCTTTGGAGAAAACCTTCGAACAGACCAAATATCTGGCCGGTCCAGAGAGAGCTCGACTCGCATACTCTCTGGGAATGACCGAAAGTCAAGTCAAGGTATGGAAAAACAGAGTTTTATTAAGTTTTACCTTTTTGAACTTTTGCTTCTCAATGCATGATGTTAGATCGCCATCATTAGGAGTGTTTTAATCTTCGGAAAAAAAGTCCAAATGAAGTGTTTTTGCTTAAAACAAGCTAAATAATCTGCCAATAATCTTATTTCAAGCTGAAAGCTAGATTATTTTGCTTACCCCATTGGTTTTAAGCAAAAACCCACTTCATTTTAACTACTTTTTACTTGTCTAGAAAATCCTTCTTGATTTAAGAATTTTTAGATATTTTGGGCTGGAAACAAGACTAAATATCTGTCTTGTTTTCAGAAAGAAAAGTCCAGATGAAGTGTTTTTGCTTAAAACAAGCAAAATATCTGCCAAGAATCTTATTTCAAGCAGAAAACTAGATTATTTTGCTTACCCCATTTGTTTTAAGCAAAAAAAAAAAACACTTCTTTTTTCTGAAAACAGGACACTAATTTTTACTTGTCTAGAAAGTCCTTCTTGATTTAAGATTTTTTTAGATATTTTGGCTGGAAACAAGACTAAAAATCTGTTAAATCTGCTTAAAACACGCAAAATTATCGCTTGTTATGCAACGAGCAATTAAAAAATGTTATGCATTTGTAAACGCTTGGTGCATTCATTTATAATGCTAAAATGACTAGTGATTATTAATATATATATACACATTTTAAAGCGTTTATTATTGCATTCACATGTGCACATTGTCCGGTCAACAATTAGCTAGCTTTTAATTATTTTAATCAATTGCTTCCTCGAGTGCATGCACTTTTCGCTCGGTTTAACTGATTTCAGCTCACTTAGTTGAACTTGCACGCGTCCTAACTATTGCACATTTTAAAAATCATGATAATAATTGTTCACAGAGTGCTAAAGCCTCTTTTTTCCCCCCCACTGTCTTCAGGTTTGGTTTCAAAACAGAAGAACCAAATGGCGGAAGCGGCACGCGGCTGAAATGGCCACGGCTAAGAAGAAACACGACTCGGAGACGGAGAAGATGAAGGAGAGCTCGGACAACGAGGAGGATGATGAATATAACAAACCTCTGGACCCGAACTCGGACGACGAGAAAATCACGAGACTGTTAAAAAAGCACAAGACGAGTAACCTGTCGCTCATCAGCCCCTGCAGCAACAGCTCGGACACTTTGTGATGATCTCCAGAGCGAAAAGACTCTTCTTTATCATCATTATAATGATGATGATCTGCTTCAGATTCAGAGAACCGAGGCAGAATTAAGCAGGGTATAAACACAGTTCACGCTGCTTTTGCTTTGCTTTGAATGCGGTTGTACAGTTAGAAGTGGACGTGAGATGTATATATATTTTTTACTGAGTAAATTATCATATTGAAGCATCACGAAGACGTGCCAACTTCGCCCCTCATCATCATCCTCATCATTAAATTTTCTATTTTTCTTTTGTCTTGGATCGCTGAAGAATAACAACGCATTTTCCGCCTAAAAGTTTCACTTTTTTATTTTGCAAACAGGTACACAAAGTGTATAAAGAGAAGTGCCAGTGCTGTAAATGATGTGAATAGAATTTCTTTTAATAATGTCCTTTTTCTTGGCCGCTGGAGTTTATGTTTTACCTCACCACACGGAGAAAATACACAAAGATGGACATAAAATATCGACGAAGAGAATATTATTGCTTCCGTGAGGACGGAAGAAAAAAAACTTTGTATTATCAATAAATTATTTAACAAGCAAATGTTTTTAAAAATGTCCTGGTTCTTTTTTTTTATTTGACTGTATTTACTGTTTTAGCGCATGTATTTTGAGACAATTGCAAGCATTTAATAATAATGATAAAACAATTCTGACACGAGTGTTAATAGTAATTACAATTTAATTTAAAGGCCAGCACGCGTTTATAAAGGCGAAAATCAATTTCCTACAGAAGCTTCAACACATTTCGATGTAATAAGGAATATTTAGTTTTTTATTGTGTTTTTTGTTACAGATATTATTTATTTTTTTTGCTTCACTCGGACTGATGAGGATCCGATACAATCAGTAATAGCTCTTTAAACAGGCATTTATAGATTAGCTCATATTTATGACCCTTGGTCTATTTGTATCAATAGCCAACAATACATTGCATGGGTCAAAATGATCAATTTTTCTTTTATGCTCCAAATCATTAGGATATTAAGTAAAGATCACGTTCCATTACTAAATTTCCTACCGCAAAAACAAATCAAAACGTAATTTTTGATTAATATGCATCGCTAAGAACTTCATTTGAACAACTTTAAAGGCGATTTTCTCAATATTTGGATTTTTTGCACCCTCAGATTGCAGATTTACAAATAGTTGTCCTATCCTAACAAACCATGCATCAATGGAAAGCTCATTTACTTATTTATTCAGCTTTAAGATGATGTATAAATCTCAGTAAAAAAAAAAAAAAAAAACCTTTATGACTGGTTCGTGACGTAATAGACAAATATTTAGTCTCTTTTTAGACATTGAGGTTTTATTTTAGGAGTCCGAACTGCTTCACTCGGACTGATGAGGATAATCAGTAATAGCTCTTTAAACAGGCATTTATAGATTAGCTCATATTTATGACCCTGGTATATTTGTATCAACAGCCAACAATACATTGCATGGGTCAAAATGATCATTGGCCCAAATCATTAGGATGTTAAGTAAAGATTACGTTCAATTACTACATTTCCTGCCGCAAAAACAATCAAAACGTAATTTTTGATTGATAATATGCATCAAGAACAACTTTGAACAACTTTAAAGGCGATTTTCTCAATATTTGGATTTTTTCGCACCCTCAGATTGCAGATTTACAAATAGTTGTCCATGCATACATGGAAAGCTTAATTATTCAGCTTTAAGATGATGAATAAATCTTAAGTTATGACTTATGACTGGTTTGTGCTCCAGGGTCAAATTTCTAAGACAGACAAATATTTAGACATTGAGGTTTTATTTTAGGAGCCCGAAATGCTTCACTCGGACTGATGAGGATAGTCAGAAATGGCTCTTCAAACAGACATTTATAGATTATAGATGCTCATATTTGTATTTATCAGTCCAAACGCATTTTTATTTACATAAGCATATTTAATTTTTTGTTTATGACATGCAATTTATTTTTTAAATAGTTGTAAGTCATGCAAGAAGGCTAGATTATGATTTCGATTATAATCGTAAGGAAAATCGCGACTAATCACGTTTTGCGGTTGCAGAAATGTTGTCAAAACGTGTATATAAAAATGCTTACATGCAAAAGAAAGACTTCCCCGTTTTTTTTTTTTTGTTTTTTTTTTCGTGAGAGAGAATTTCGACAACCAATTATGTGCATTTCCTTTATAAACAAGTCATTCTGCATACAAAACCAGTCATAAGCAACTTTTACGAAACCGAGATTTATAAATTATCTGATAGATGATAAATTAGCTTTCCAGTGATGTATGTGATTGTCAGGATAGGGCAATATTTGCCTGACTATTTGAAAATCTAAAATCTGAGGGTGCACAAAAAAAAAAAAAAAAAAAAAAAAAATTCCAAATATTAAGGAAATCACCTTTAAAATTGTTGGCAATGCATTTTACTAATCAAAAAAAAAAAAAAAAAAAAAAAAAAAGTTTTGATAGATTTCCGGTAAAACTTTACTTAATACCCTAATGATTTTTGGCATCATTTTGACCTTTTTTTTTTTTTTTTGGTGAGAGTTCCAACCATCAATTATGTGCATTTACTTTTTAAAGGACATTCTGCAATACAAATACAAATGTGACCTTGGACCACAAAACCAGTCATAAGAGTCAATTTTTGCCAAACCTATTTTTCATAAATCATCTGAAAGATGATAAATTAGTGATTGTCAGGATAGGATAATGGCTGACTATTTGAAAATCTAAAATCTGAGGGTGCAAAAAAAAAAAAAAAAACATATATATATATATATATATATATATATATATATATATATTAAGGAAATCACCTTTAAAGTTGTTAGCAATGCATTTTACTAATCAAAAACGTTTTGATATATTAAGCTTTCCAGTGATAAGCAAAACTTCACTTAATATCCTAATGATTTTTGGCATAATTTTAACCCATACATTTTTTGTGAGAGTTCCAACCATCAGTTATGTGCATTTCCTTTTTAAACAAGATATTCTTATACAAAACCAGTCATATGTGTCAATTTTTATGAAACAAGATCTGAAAGATGATAAATAAGCTTTCCAGTGATGTGATTGGAAGAATAGGACAATATTTGGCTGACTATTGAAAATCTAAAATCTGAGGGTGCAAAAAAATCCAAATATTAAGGAAATCGCCTTTAAAGTTGTTAGCAATGCCTATTACTAATCAAAAATTAAGTTTTGATATATTTCCAGTAAAACTTTACTAAACATCCTAATCATTTTTGGCATCATTTTGACCCATACATTTTTTTTTGTGAGAGTCCTGACCATCAGTTATGTTGATGATGATAATGATGATAACTTTTATTGTCAGAACAAGTCTGAAATTTGTCTTGTGTTACCACCATGTGCATTTCCTTTTAAACAAGACATTCATACAAATACGAATGCGACCTTAGACCACAAAACCAATCATAAGAGTCAATTTTTACCAAACCGAGATTTATAAATCATCTGAAAGATGATACATGAAAACCTAAAATCTGAGGGTGTAAAAAAAAATTTAAATATTAAGAAAATCACCTTTAAAGCTGTTAGCAATGCAAAAAAAAATATGTTTTGAAATATTTATATTTACGGTAAAACTTTACTTAATATCCTAATGATTTCTGGCATAATTTTGACCCACTTTTTTTTGTGTGTGTGTGAGAGTCCTGACCATCAATTATGTGCATTTCCTTTTTAAACGACATTCATACACATACAAATGTGACCTTAGACCACAAAACCAGTCATAAGAGTCAGTTTTAAAAACCGAGATTTATGAAAAGATGATAAATGAGCTTTCCAGTGATGAAAATCTCAAATCTAAGGGTGCAAAAAAATCCAAATAAGGAAATCAACGTTAAAGCTGTTAGCAATGCAAAAAAAAAAAAAAAAAAAGTTTTGAAATATTTATATTTACAGTAAAACTACTTAATTTCCTAATGATTTTTGGCATAATTTTGACCCACTTTTTTTTTGTGTGTGTGTGTAAGAGTCCCGACCATCAATTATGTGCATTTCCTTTTTAAACGACATTCATACAAATACAAATGTGACCTTAGACCACAAAACCAGTCATAAGAGTCAGTTTTAAAAACCGAGATTTATGAAAAGATGATAAATGAGCTTTCCAGTGATGAAAATCTAAAATTTGAGGGTGCAAAAAAATCTAAATAAGGAAATCAACGTTAAAGCTGTTAGCAATGCAAAAAAAAAAAAGTTTTGAAATATTTATATTTACAGTAAAACTACTTAATTTCCTAATGATTTTTGGCATACTTTTGACCCATGCCACTTATGACTAATTTTGTGGTCCAGGGTCACAAATGATAATGTTTTTAGTTTTTTTCCCCCTCCAGAGACCACCAATGAAGGCAAAAGCATGTAAATCTCATGGTGTTTCTGATGTGCTCCACTAATGACAAAGAGGCACCGATTCAGCCGTTCATTCATTGAGTTCTAATGGTTTTATTGCTTTAGGAGGTCTTGTCATCCACGAGGTCTAATCGCTATCTGCTTAAAGAAAAGAGTGAATCCTATCACCTGCCCTGCTGGGGAACAAAACACAGTTTAACAAGCAGTTTTTCTAACCAAATCACCGTCAAAGCGACACAAAATCATTCCCACTGATAGTGAAGGATCGATCTAACGGATGCTTGACTCTGTAGTGAATTCAATCGGCGTTAGCAAAACGCCACTGATGCTGAGAACGACGAGAAATCAAAGCCAAATCGAGACACTTTACTTCACGGCGCTGGTGCTGTGAAGTAAAGTGTAAAGACACTTCTCCTGGTCCTTAAGTTTAAGTGTTTTTACACAATGCCATCGTGACTCAAACTACATTGGACTTGATTTGAGTTAGTGAGAGAACAGTTGGCACCATGACACAATAATATCATAACAAGAAATCATACAAAAAAAACGAAGGGAAAAAAGAATACAGCTATTTAAGATACCCAGGCCTATTTAAAATATCACATTCAACCATAACATTATTAACACAGAAATAAGTTAGAATAAGAAAACCGAGCAAGACTGCTATTCAAACTATCTTATATACTTGCATGGTTTATGGCACTGCTTAAAAGATTAAAAAAATGAATTGGCTATATATATAGATAGATATATATAAATCATATAGGCTGATATAGGCTTAGGATGATGTGGATTTAGTCGTTTCTTGATAACTACTCAAACTTTACACCCAAAAGCAGCCGTTCGTATCAATATGTCAGCATATCAGTTTTGGTACGAGTCATAAATTATCTCTTTAAAAAGTACAGTATATAAAACGAGACTCTGCGGTCGGCCACGGCACAACAAATCAAGAAGAAAACCCTAAATAAACAAGATTCAAGAGAGGAAAATCATACAGGATATAGCAGAGAATAAGTCTAGAAATCAGCACACCTCTATGTCATCATGTACAAATAAAACCTAAACCGTAGAGAAATACGACGAGAGTTTTTGCATTGCACTTCTTTTTTTTAAAACACCTTACATACTGTATGGAAGTAGCTCGTAATGTAATGTTACGCCTTAAAACCGTGCTTTAAAATCTGAGTCGAGTGTTTCTTCTATTAGAGTTTTGGGAGACGTCATCTGTTTTAGTGGAAATGCAGCGCGTGTCCGTGATTCTGGACTCTTGAAGCGTTCGTGAACTCAGTGTGTCGTTTCTATGGATGTGAATTGCATGCACCGGACAAATGCGACTGGTCAGTCCTGCTGAAAAGTCTTTACAGGGTCCTCTGTTTGTGTGTGATTGTGTTTGTGTGTGATTGTGATTGTGTTTGTGTGTCCATCCACCCGTGTCCGAGCTTCTCACAGGGACGCTTTTCATGAAATCTTCTCCACCCTTTGGCACCATTTTCCTGTTTAGCAAACGCAAACACACACAGGTCATGAGAATGAAACATGGCTACGAAAGGCATATGGATCGTAAGAATAAAGTAAGAGTAAGAAATATAATATTTACCACATCACTGCACGACACAACACTTGTGCTTATTTGCATTAGGTTTACCTGCCCCTGTGGTTAACCGAAAGTACAAGTAGACCGGCTGCGGGAAATACAACAAACAGCAATTCACCATTACACTTTAGTTTGTACAAGTTGAACACACACTTCAGTATATCTTTTTACTATTAGTATCTAAATCTAAAAACAAAGGATATAGAGCTAGTAAAAAATAAATACAACACAATACAATAAATAAAATAAAACCTGCTCCCAAAATATTCCTTTTTTATTTGTTATAATTCAGCTTTAACCACTTGGGGAAAAAAAACAACAACAACAACAACAACAACAACAAAAAAAACTATATAGCCAAATATCAAATTCCTAAAAAGTTTAATTTCCATATAATGACCTATAATGAACTGAAAAACAGGTCACTGTTGTACATTATTTTAAATTCATCCAAATAAAATAAAAACTAACAAAAACATTAAATATATAAATGTTTTAAAAACAGGGCTCCCAGCCAAATATCAAATTCCCTGACTTTCACTGACTAAAAAGTTTAATTTCCATATAATGACCTATAATGAACTGAAATACAGGTTGTTGTGGTACATAATTTTAAATCTATCCAAATAAAATAAACCTGTTCTTTATAATTCAGCTTTAACCACTTGGGGAAACAACAACAACAACAACAAAACATACTAAATATATATAAATGTGTTTAAAAAAACAGGGTTCCACTCTAAGCCAAATATCAAATTCCTAAAAAGTTTAATTTCCATATAATGAACTGAAAAACAGGTCGCTGTTGTATGTTATTTTAAATCTAGCCAAATAAAATAAAACCTGTTCCTAAAATATTCCTTTTTACTCTTTATAATTCAACTTTAACCACTTGGGGCAAAAAAACAACTAACAAAAACATTAAATATATAAATTTGGTTTAAAAACAGGGCTCCCACTCTAAGCCAAATATCAAATTCCCTGACTTTCACTGACTAAAAAGTTTAATTTCCATATAATGACCTATAATGAACTGAAAAACAGGTCGCTGTTGTACATTATTTAAAATCTAGCCAAATAAATTAAAACCTGTTCCTAAAATATTCCTTTTTATTCTTTATAATTCAACTTTAACCACTTAGGGGGGAAAAAAATATATAAAAAAAATAACAAAATAACAAAAACATATTAAATATATAAATACGTTTTAAAAACAGGGCTCCCACTCTAAGCCAAATATCAAATCCCCTGATTTTCACTGACTAAAAAGTTTAATTTCCATATAATGACCTATAATGAACTGCAAAATGGGTTGCTGTGGTACATAATTTTAAATCTATCCAAATAAAATAAAACCTGTTCCTAAGATATCCCTTTTTTATTCTTTATAATTCAACTTTAACCACTAAAAACATGCTCAAATATATACATACGTTTTAAAAACCACTCTAAGCTAAATACCAAATACCTAAAAAGTTTAATTTCCATATAATGACCTATAATGAACTGAAAAACAGATCGCTGTTGTACATTATTTTAAATCTATCCATTTGCAAACTTTATTGACTTTGTTCACAGACGCTTTTAGTACAAAACTAAGTTAAACATACACTAATGTTTTTTGTTTAGTTTTTGCGTTAAGATTGTTTTTCATGCAGTTCATCATTCAGTCTTTTTTATTTCTTTACATTTAGTTTTTGCTTTTCTGTCGTCTACTTTTAACATCTTTGCAGTGGCCAAAGTTCTTGAAATTGACATTTTCCTGGTATGACTCTTGAGCATATACAGCCAAAACATGTGAAACAATGCAATAAAAAAATAAGGTATAGAAAATTTACATTTTGATAAATGCAAACTAAAACTTAAAGCAACAAAAATCCTGGATATTCCATGACTTGGACAAAAAATATATAAAATTTTCAATGTCTGGAATAGATCTTATAAAATTCCATGAGCCATGGGAACCCTGTAAAAAGGTATTTTTAAGATACCCAGCACTATTAAGAATATTATATGTGACCTAGGACCACAAAACTAGTCATAAGGGTCAGCTGAAACTGAGATTACATCAATAAACAAGCTTTCCATTGATGTACGGTTTCTTAGGACAGGACAATATTTGGCTGAGATGCAACTATTTGAAAATCTAAACAATGAGGGTGCAAAAAAATATAAATATTGTGAAAATCGCCTTTAAAGTTGTCCAAATTAAGTTCTTTGCAATGCACATTACTAATCAGAAATTAAGTTTTGATATATTTACGGTAGGTAAATGTACAAAATATTTTCATAGAACATAATCTTTACTTAATATCCTAATGATTTTTGACATTTATTATTATTTTTATTTCACCTGCATAAAATAACCAAACTGTGATGTATTTTAAAATGTACTCTAAATAATATAATTGAAACATATATTCATTTAATTTAAATAAATGCTATTCTCTTCACATTGAGAAGTTTTAATAGTGTTCTTTACATAATACCATCTGAATAATAAATTACACCATAAAATAAATTATTTACACCAAATCTTCTTTGATGTATATTTTCAATTGTTTTTGAAGGTGTACTTTACATAATACATTAAATAATTTATTATTTTCTTCACCTTATGGGATGTTTTCGCAAAACTAACTGTGACTGTAACAATTGCTCAGTTTTTTGGTAAGATGCACTTTAAATTATATACTTAACATGCTCATTTTCTTCAAGTTTTCAAAATGTAACTAATAATATTTTCTTCACATTTTTTAAATGACTTTGCAAAAAAAAAAAAAAAAAAAAAATTATATATATATATATATATATATATATATATATATATATATATTTTTTTTTTAACGTATTATTTTCTCCATATTGAGATGTTTTTGCAAAAACTACTATTATGCACACACCATAAAATCATTTTTAAATTGTACTTTAAATAATATGTGACCCTGGACCACAAAACCAGTCATAAGGGTCAGTTTCCTGAAATGGAGATTTATACATCCTCTGAAAGCTTTCCTTTGATGTATGGTTTGTTAGCATATGACAATATTTGTCCGAGATACGATTTATATACATATATAAAATATATAAATATATAAAGTTGTCCAAATGAAGTTCTTAGCAATGCATATTAATAAAAAAAAAAAGTTTAGATATATTTACGGTAGGAAATGTACAAAATATGTTCATGGAACAAGATCTTTACTTAATATCCTAATGATTTTTGGCATGAAAGCGGGTAATTTTGACCCATACAATGTATTTTTAGCTATTGCCACAAATATACCTGTGCTTTTGGGGTCACATATCATTTAAAAACTCTAACATATTTTTGTCTTTCTATGAAACAATTCAGCTTTAGTTTGAAGATTTCTCATTCACACTGATAGAATGTTCAGCAGAGGTCTAATTTGCATACTGAATTCTGATTGGTGTGCTTTGTTGATAGTATTTGCATACTGATCTGTGATTGGTCTGGAGTGTGTTACATGTCCAGCACTGAGGTGCTGTGATCTCATTCTTTTGAACAGATGAGACTAAAACCTCAACTCATTCATTAATTCAGAAAATGATATCTAGCTGCATGGGAAATGTGAAACTCTCACCAGCTTTAAAGAGAAGTTAAGAAAAAAGAACTAGAGCTAGCTTACTTTTTTAGAAGAACAATTTGACAACACACACAAAACCTTAAAAAAACGAATGATTTTTAGGTTTAATCCTATTTAACTCACTTCCAAAGTCTATATGTAAACTAGTTGTAGAGGTTGGTTAGATCAGTCGTACCTTGTGGTCCCCCATACAGACGTTGGGTCCGATGTTGTCATACGTTATTGATTTCTCCTCATTCTCTGGCTGCAAAACACAAAAGCGCACAAAATGCGATTACGGACACAAAGCAGATGCACGCATGTAGCTCAGATACTAAGCAGAGCTTTTATAGGGTTACATTTAAGTGCCAATAAATCAAAATTCAGGAGCTTTTTCATATCTGAAATGCAGCGAAAGCATTAATCATGTTTATCCAAATTGAAAATAATGCTCTGAATCGAGCGAGACAGAAATGATGCAGTGCTCTTTAGAAACCACACACAGAGATTGGGTTTTCTGAGCTGGACTAAAATGCTCACAAACTCACACGAACTCAAGGAAACCAGATTTATAGATAATACAGATGGAGGAAAAGCTTGGCTTACACAAAATATACACACTAAATATCACTGTGTCTAAATATGCCGGTGTTCTCAGTTCACGTACATTTTGTGTACTGAATTTATTCAGAAGTTTTGGTCTAATTTACACTCTTTTCTAGTCAAACATTTAGTTACATTTAAAATATATTATTTGGTATTATACTGACACCTCCACCTCCTCATTTGGTCATTTTTTATCCATAAACTAAAATATTTTGGTTCGTGTCCTACTCGCTCACATTTTCCAAATGTTTTTCTTTACTTAGTAATACAAAATGTGGCAGATTCTTAAAAGAATATGAGAAATTATTTGCTGATTCTATTGATAGAGTCTGCTTTCCTCTGCTTGACAATGTTTTCCATTTGATTGATTGAAGTTGTACATTTTTTGTTTATTTCTTCATCACTAAATTTTTTTTTTTAAATTTTATCTATCTATCTATCTATCTATCTATCTATCTATCTATCACTGCTTTTACTTAAAAAAAAAAAAAATTATATATATATATATATATATATATATATATATATATATATATATATATAATATAATTGTAAATAATTTATTATTACTTTTACTTTTTAAAATAATTTATTTAAAATTGTATGTATATATATATATATATATATTCCTTCACTTGTTTTAGCCTTGTTCTATTTATTTTCTATTTATTTTATTAAAATGCTAGTTTATTTTTTGTCTATTTATTCATTCATTACTACTTACTTCTTTTGTAAAGTGTAAATATTTTTATTTTATTATTTATTTTTGGTATTTTTTTGTGTTACTATTAATTTCTTACTACTTTCCTTTTTTAAAATGTTATAATCAGCAACAATTTTACTGATTTTATTTAATGTAATTTAATTAAATTTATGTATTTCTACCTTTCTCTTGTTTTAGCCTAGTTTATCTATCTATTGCTGCTTAAAAAAATAAATAAAATTATTATTATTATTATTATTATTATATATATATATATATATATATATATGTGTGTGTGTGTGTATTCATTTATTACTACCTTTACTTCTTAAAATTATATATTTATAAATAATAAATCTATTACTGCTTTTACTTTTTTTAAAATAAAAAAATTATATATATATATATATATATATATATAAATATTTCTTGTTTTAGCCTTGTTTTTTGTTACTTATATGCAGATTAAGATGTTTTTACAATTGCATATCTGTTTCTTTAATAATGTATCTAATTAAATGAATAGGAGAAATTATTTGGTTACATTTGGAGATTTAATATTTAGTCAGCTTTTCTATGCTTGTCAAAATTCTATTTATTTTATTCAAATGTTATTTTATTTTTTGTCTGTTATTTTTTGATATATATATATATATATATATATATATATATACTACTGAAGCTGAAATTGTATTGATTTGACTTTTTATTGAATTTACTTCTACCTTTCTCTTGTTTTAGGCCTGGTTTGCTGCTGCAGTGTTTTATGTAGATGTTCTGGAGTGTTCTCCTGAATATGTTTGTGTAATTTCATATTCATATAAGGACCTGAAGGTAGCGCACAGACGCGCGCGGGTCATTCGTGGCGTCCTGCGCCTCCCAAAGCGGCCATACATTCATCAAACGCAGGCTTGATAATTTACAAAGGCAGCATAAAATTGTGGATTTTCGGCCTGCGTAATCTTTAGACAGATAAACAAATTACGGCAGGGGCCGGGGCCGTTCCTCTGCCCGCGCTTGACTGGCTCTTCATTACGGCGCACACGCCGCTGCGGACCTTTGGCGTGTTAGGGCTCGGCAAGCAGAAAATAACATGACGTGGAGCTAACAGAGCGCAGCATGATAGATGAGGCTGTTTACGAGCCCGTGTCTAAACAATCTGCACCGCCGCGCCGCTGGACGCCCCGCCGACGCTCCTCGCAAACCGCACTCGTCTCAGCTACTTGACGACTATTAAGAAAACAAACACTGCGCTGCAGTAAGTGAGCGGATCTGAGGGGTCAGCGGCTCTTCATTAACCATTGACCTGATGAACAGCACCACTACTACTACTGCTTAAACACTAACTAGGAAACTAAGTAGTGTTTGCACGATCTGAACACATGCTTTCTGCAGGTCAATTTAAGAACATGTAAAGAAAATGTATTTGCAATGCTTCAGTTTGAAAATACAACTTCAAATCAATATGCATTCCTTCATAATTCACCTTACAAACAAACTAGGCTTTAACATCTGTTCTGAACCACTAGAACACAGGAAAGTGCTGCTTTTAATCAAGATTTGTGTTTTTCCAGTGCGAACGTCTAAAGATTCTTAAATGAACATTTGTTTAGCATTTACAGAAGATATAACATGACAGAAGATAAAAAGTCTCGTTTAATAAGAAACTGATCAAAATGAAGTGAGTTAATGATTAAAACAAGAACAAATACCTGTGAATGAGCTCAGAGAAAATTAATGGAAATCAAAGGGAAATTAGTTTTCATTAAAAGTTAAACTCTTTTTTTTTTTCTCCAAAAACAAGACTTCATACCTTTATTTTACGTGTCTAGTAAATGTGTGTTGATTTAAAAATGTTTAGATATTTGTGTTGGGAAAAAGGTGACATTTAATGCCAAGATTTTCTGCTATTATTTAAGACCTTCATTTGAATGTGAATTAAGTGTTGAATAATCTTTTTAGACCATTAGTAAATATGAGCGATATTTATAGTCACAGTCATAATTGTGAAATATAAAGTAGTAATTGTGAGATACAAAGTCGTAATCGCAAGATATAAAGATGGAACTGCGAGATTAAAAAGTCTGAATCGCAAGATATAAAATCGCAATTCCGAATTGCAAGATATAAAGTCGGAATTGTGAGAAAGTCGGAATTGCAAGACAAAGTCGGAATCTTGAGATATAAATTCGGAATCTTGAGATATAAATTCAGAATCTTGAGATATAAATTCGGAATTGTGAGATATAAATTTGGAATTGTGAGATATAAAGTCGGAACTCCAAGATATAAAGTTGGAATTGTGAGACAAAGTCAGAATTGCAAGATATAAAGTCGGAATCTTGAAATATAAATTCGGAATTGTGAGATATAAAGCTGTTGACAGTGTCATTCATTTAGAAATAAAAAAAAAATTTAGTCTGATTCTTACACTCCAGTTAAGATATTCATTCATTGCTACTTTTTTTTTTTTTTTTTTTTACTTTTTTGTATTTCTTGGGCTTTATTTTTATTTATTACTACTTTAACTTTTTCAAAAATATAATTATCTGAAATGGTATTGATTTAACTTTTCATTGAATTTATTTCTTCCTTTAAGCCTTGTTTGTTACTCCTGAAGATGTTTTTATAATTTCAAAAGTTTTTCTTTAGTAGTAAAAATATAACAAATTGTATCTCCACATAAACAAGATGTTTAGATTAAAGTTGTCATGCATTGTAATTTCAAGTTTCCTAATGTTCTAAGATTTGACACCATAAAGTGTCATAATTAAGAAATAAAAGGCCATTTTCTAGCCTGATTTTTACACTCCAGTTGAGAGGTGTGTCCCCTTAAAGAAATGTAAACACCCCCTGCTGTCATTGGCTAATATATTTGCATATTAAATAAGCATGCTTTATGTGAAACTGTGAGATTTTGATTATATTTGCTGTGATTCATGGAAAATTTGGATTGCAGTATTATATGTCAATGCAGTCCATCAGATGTTCTTTTTAATGTGTTTTTGCAGCACTGCAGTGCTTTATACAATACAGATGACTTCAAAGCAGCTATGAAAATAACATTAATGTTGTGAAATTAATCACTTATGAAACCCAGTTTGAGCTACAAAGCAGCTCCACAGAAGACAATAGAGTCATTATTCGGATCAACTGAGTTCGAAAACTGTGTCGATGTTGCAAAATGCATCAATTGTGAAACCAAATCAGCTCAATTCAGGTCAAGGATTGTTTTGTTCATTTGAGCGAGAGAGACAGAAACAATGACTCAGATGAAGTGTTTAAACCGTAATCATCTCACCTTTATGAGCAGGTCTTTGGCCGAGGCGGACATGAGGATTCGGTCACACCAGGCGGGACATCGAGTGTTCATGTACTGCTTTCCCTGACTGGAGTCTTCACTGTACGGATAACTGCAGAAACACACAGATATTCACTCAGAATCTGGAAGAACTGATTGTGATTGGTCAGCGGTGTCAATCTGTGCTCTATAACTATCAATTAGTACATTCTGACAAATTTATTAGCCTGCAGCACCACAGGGTTCACTGTAAAAAACAAAAAACACAATTTGTTGAGTCAACTTAAAATAATTTGTTACTCTGCTGCCTTAAAATTTTAAGTTCAATCAACTCTAAGTTTATTCAAGTTGAAATGTTAAGTTGTACTAAGTGACAGCTTAGATATTTAAAATTGTTTGTTAAACTTAACATCTGTGTTTGTTACTCAGCTGCCTTAAAATTTTTAAGTTGTCACTTAGTAAAATGTAATATTTCAAGTTGACTAACCTAGAACTAAAAATTTTAAGGCAGCCAGGTAACAAATTTTGTGACAGATTTGAATGATTTTTACGGGAGTTTGTAAATGCGATAATACAACAGTTAAATAAACAAGAAGTTAATATTAACTGTCTTACATTGTCTGACTACAACACTATCACCTATTTTGCTCCATTTCATTGTCAAAAAAGTCACAACTGAGCCGCTGCACATCTCCATTCAAACACAGCGGTGTTTCGTTTATGAACGAACGTGCGTTTTTAAACGAATCTAGTGAGTCAATGATTCAATTCCGACCATTAGTAACGTCAGAATTGTGAGATGTAAAGTCGGAATCGCAAGATATAAAGTCAGAATTGTGAGATATGAAGTCGGAATCTCGAGATATAAATGTGGAATTGTAAAATATAAAGTTGGAATTTTGATATATAAAGTCGGAATTGCAAGATATAAAGTCGGAATGGTGAGATATAAAGTCAGACTTGTGAGATATAAAGTCGGAATTGACAGATATAAAGTTGCAACTGTGAGATGTAAAGTCGAAATCGCAAGATATAAAGTCAGAATTGTGAGATATTAAGTCAGAATTCCAAGTTATAGTCAGAATGCGAGCTATAATTTTGGAATCTCGAGAAATAAATTCGGAATTGTAAAATATAAAGTTGGAATTTTGATATAAATAGTCGGAATTGCAAGATATCAAGTTGGAATTAACAGATATAAAGTTAGAATTGTAAGATGTAAAGTCGGAATTCCGAGATGTAGTCAGAATTGCGAGATATAATTTTGGAATCGCAAGATATAAAGTCGGAATGGTGAGATATAAAGTCAGAATTGCGAGACATAAAGTCAGAATTGACAGATATAAAGTTGCAATTGTGAGATGTAAAGTCAGAATTGCAAGATATAAAGTCAGAATTGTGAGATATGAAGTCGGAATTCCGAGATATAGTCAGAATTGCAAGCTATAATTTCGGAATCTCGAGATATAAATGTGGAATTGTAAAATATAAAATTGGAATTTTGATATATAAAGTTAGAATTGCAAGATATAAAGTCGGAATGGTGAGATATAAAGTCAGAATTGTGAGATATAAAGT
This sequence comes from Cirrhinus molitorella, assembly GCA_033026305.1. Lineage (NCBI taxonomy): Eukaryota > Metazoa > Chordata > Actinopteri > Cypriniformes > Cyprinidae > Cirrhinus > Cirrhinus molitorella. The sequence goes on along the minus strand of CM065126.1, from coordinate 1,470,245 downwards.
CGGAATTCCGAGATGTAGTCAGAATTGCGAGACATAAAGTCAGAATTGACAGATATAAAGTTGCAATTGTGAGATGTAAAGTCAGAATTGCAAGATATAAAGTCAGAATTGTGAGATATGAAGTCGGAATTCCGAGATATAGTCAGAATTGTGATATAATTTCGGAATCTTGAGATATAAATTTGGAATTGTAAAATATAAAGTTGGAATTGTGAGATATAAAGTCAGAATTCTGAGATGTAGTCAGAATTGCGAGATATAATTTCGGAATTGGAAGATATAAAGTTGGAATGGTGAGTAATAGTTAGGAATAGTTTCATTTTAAAGTATCTTTACGGTTATTTAAATGATTTAATATTCCTGTTTTTACATTTAAAACATTAATCTGAACATGAATTTATGAATGTGACTGCACTCATGCCACCTCTGAGCCTCATTAAACATGACAATACACCTACAAGCCACTTTTGTGTTCTTCTGCGCCACCTCTGTAGAACAAATACATTTTGTAAATACAGATTTCATTTGATTGGTAACTTAATCTTATTCTACTTATTCTGTTGTTTTAATTTGAAATTTTAAAAAGCTTAAAAAAGACATTTAATGCCACTACAAGCGTAAAAAATAAATTCCCCTGTAAATCATTTCAAGGAGTCAAACATCACCTCGTAATGGGAAGGCAAATTTTTGATCAGATTTTTTGATTATTGATTAGAAGGTGCTCCTGAAATTTTGACTGTGCTCCTAAATGTTTTAAGTTAAGAGCACAAGTGCTCCTAAAAAGAAAAGTAAGTGTAGAGCCCTGCACCAGCCATTTAAAAAACACTGGACCAATCGGCAGGAGATCTGATTTATATTTCTGAGGGCTGGTTCACGGATTCGCACACGTCTGACGGCTCTGAGGGAGCAGATGGTACACGATACAGACACAATAGACATCAAATTGAGGCGTCCAGATAACAGCCTTATGATGTTAATGATGGACTTCCTACACGAGACAGCATGAGATCATAATCAGACCGTGAATGGAGTGTGTGCGTTATGGAGTCTATTGTGTCCTGCCATGATAAAACACTATAACCAGTAGCAGAAATCACTGCTCATCTGATCATCTCAGGTTCATATTGAACAGCAAATTCTAAACTACAAATCAAACTATTTTTTACTGAGATTTTGTCATTGTGATGAAAATTTGCACATTTTCCACAAAAAAAATTAAAGCAATGCAATGCAATGCAAAAAAACCCCTCATTTTTATTACTCAATGAAAACCATCTGGTCCAGATTCCTTTATTATTATTATTACTTAATTAGCATAAATAAATATATATGTGACCCTGGACCATAAAACCAGTCATAAGGGTCAATTTTTGGAAATTTTTGAGATTTATACATCATCTGAAAGCTAAATAAATACGCTTTCCATTCATGTGTGGTTTGTTAGGGTAGGACAATATTTGGATTGGATCTGAGATACAGCTATTTCATAAACTGTAATATGAGGGTGCAAAAAAATACAAATATTGAGAAAATGGCCTTTAAAGTTGTCCAAATGAAGTTCTTAGCAATCCACATTACTAATCAAAAATTAAGTTTTGATATGTTTACAGTAGAAAATTTACAAAATATGTTCATGGAACATGATCTTTACTTAATATCCTAATGATTTTTGGCATAAAAGAAAAATCATAATTTTGACCCATACAATGTATTTTTGGCTATTGCTACAAATAAACCCCAGCGACTGGTTTTGTGAAGATTAAAAAAATGCAGTTTTAATGGGTTTCAATGAGGACATTTTTGTCCTTAAGGTCCTGAGAGGACTATTTTTTGTACCTAGTGTACAATTAAAGGAAATTGAAATATTACAATTCCAATAAAACTAAACACCTGTGGTGAAATTTATGCAGTTGGCATTTAAAAAAACAACATAAAAAATATGTTTAAAAAAAAAATCTTCACATTATAGCTAAATATATTTTGCATTACAGCATTTATACACTGTAAAAAACAATTTGTTGAGTCAATGAACTGATATGAACTGCTAAGACTGCAACAGGCCTGGTCTCTGGTTGTAATCATAATACAAAACTTGATATTTATTTAACCAAAATATCTAAAAATTAAAAAAAAATGTCTTTTGGAATGTCTAAATATATCTCTAAATGCAAAACCTAATAAAATGAAGAAACTGTCTAATAAAAAGCAATAAGAATCCAAAAGCCTCTGTATATATGTAAATAAAAATAGCTTATTGAAATTGTATAAATATTGCATAGTATCATAAAATCTCCTCAAAATTCTAAATAGTAATCAAAAAATATTATTGAACAAAAATTGATTTCTGAAAAAAAGGAAAGTTGCATTTCAAGGCTTGAAGAAGTTAAAGTGTTTTTTTGTGTGTAAAAAATGTGGTTGTTTAAAAAGGAATGAATGCAAAATGTGATTTATTTTTCTCTCTTTCAAATCTGAGATGAAATGCATTACATTTGTGATGCAGTGCATGTGAGAGAGAGAGAGAACTGCTAAGACTAAACAGGCCTGGTTTCTGGTTGTAATAATAATAATAATAATAAAAACCTTGATATTTATCTAACCAAAAACATCTAAAAATTAAAAAAAAATAAGTCTTCTGGAATGTCTAAATATATCTCTAAATGCAAAACCTAATAAAATGAAGAAACTGTCTAATAAAAACCAATGGGAATCCAAAAGCCTCTGTATATATGTAAATAAAAATAGCTTATTGAAATTGTATAAACATTGCACAGTATCATAAAATCTCCTCAAAATCCTACATAGTAATCAAAAAATGTTATTGAACAAAAATTTATTTTCCTGAAAAAAGGAAAGTTACATTTCAAGGCTTGAAGAAGTTAAAGAGAGCCAGAGGATTGTGTTTTTGGTTTTTTACAGTGTCGAAAATGTGGTTGTTTAAAAAAGAATGAATGCAAAATGTGATTTATTTTTCTCTCTTTCAATTCTGAGATGAAATGCATTACATTTGTGATGCAGTGCATGTGTTAGTGTCCTCCCGCCTCCATCGCATCGTATTTCACCAACACACACACAGCACTAAGTGCGTGGCTGCTAGGACACACACAGACACTCGCTCTGGTCAATTGGCCGTGAAAGCGGCTCATCACGCGGCGGCCGAAACGGACGATCAGCTCATTTAGTGGAATCAGCTAATCAAACAGCTCCACAACACACCATCAGCATCGGCCGCTTCTGCCCAGCTGACCGTCGCCACGGCGACCGGGTCAAGGGTCCAACAGGGGCGGGTTGGCGGGGGTTAAAGAGGGGAGGGGGACTAGTTAGCCCACATCCGGCGAACACACAGGCCCCCGACCGAGTGGCCAAACAAGAGCCGGCGAGGGGCCTTTGCAGAACGCCTGAGCGCAATTAGCATTGATGGCACTTTAAGCATGTGGAAATGAAGGGCAGTTTTGGTATGCTAACGAGAAATGATTCTGAGGATGAAAGACAGGAGGAAGAATGAGTGAGTGAATGATAGCCGAGGATAGAGAGCGGGAAGAGCCGGATAATGAGGGATAGAGATGCAGAGTGTGGGAATTAAGGGGCGGGAGAAGCTCTTCAAAGCGTGCGGCTTTCTTCAGGGTGGCCCACACAAACCCTACAGGAAGTTTTAGATGCGCTCCTTCAGCTGGATTAAACACATCTGATCCGCCGGAGGACCGAGACCATCTTTGAAACCGATCCGTGAGGCCTGACGGCCGTGTGACAGCCGCAGGAAGGTGTCTGTATCCAGAGAGCAAACCAACCACACTCAATCTGACTGACAGTATGAGATACTATCAAGTCTCTTTTGCTCGCCAAAATACAGTCACATTGTAAAATATTCATACAGCTGTTTTCTGTATGAATATCTGTTCAAATGTAGTTGATTGCTGTGATCAAAGCTGAATTCAGTGTTAAATGATCGTTCTAATATGCTGATTTGCTGCTCAAGAAACATTTCTGATTATTATCAATGTTGAAAATAGTTGTGCTGCCCAATATTTTTGCGGAGATTAACGCAAAATCATTGAAATCTAATTTTGTGAAATCTAATCTAACTATGGAAACTTGTTTCTGCCAAGCAATAAAAAAAAAAAAAAAAGGAAATTGTGAATTCTTTATCTTACAATTTGGATATTTATTCTTGTAATTCTGTTTATATCTCATTATTGTCTACTTTTTCTTGCAATTTTTCTAAAAACAAAAATAAATAATAAAAAAAAAAGCAATCAGACAAACATGCAAGATATAAAGTCAGAATTGCCAGATATAAACTTAAAAACAAGAAAAAGTTTATCTTGGATAGAAAAAGAAGACAAGAGATATAAAGTCAGAATTGTGAGATAAAAAGTTGGAATTGTGAGACTAATTATTAACTGCAAGAAAAAAGTTACATTTGGAGATATATAGTCGGAATTGCAAGATATAAAGTCGGAATTGTGAGATAAAAAAAAAAATCTGAATTGCAACATATAAACCCATAATTTTGAGACAAAGTTGTAATTGGGAGAGATAAAGTTGGAGTTGTGAGATAAAAATTCTGAATTGCGAGATAAAAATTTTGGAATTTATATCTTGGAAAAGTCAGAATTGTGAAATAAAAATTCATACATGCAAGATAAAAAGTTGGAATCACGAGATTTTAAAAAAATGGAATTGCGAGATAAAAATTCAGAAATGCAAGATAAATAGTCTGAATCGTGCGATAAAAAAAATGGAATTGCGAGATATAAAGTTGGAATTGTGAGATAAAAATTCAGAATTGCAAAATAAAAAGTAGGAATTCCAAGATACAAAGTTGGAATTGCGAGATAAAAATTCAGAAATGCTATTTTTTCAGAGTTTGAATTGCGAGATTAAAAAAAAAAAATGGAATTGTGAGATATAAAGTCGGAACTGTGGGATAAAAAAATCAGAACTGCAAAATATAAAGTCGGAGTTCCAAGATATAAAGTCAAAATTGCAAGATATAAAGCTGGAATTGTGAGATATAAAGTCAGAAGTGCAAGATATAAAGATGGAATTGCAGGATATAAAGTCAAAATTGCGAGGTATAAAGTCAGAATTGATAGATTTAGTCTTATTTGTGAGATAAAAAGTTGGAATTGTGAGATATAAAGTTAAAATTGCGAGATATAAAGCTGGAATTGCAAGATATAAAGTGAGAAGCGCGAGATATAAAATCGTAATCGCAAGATATGAAGTCATAATTGCAAGATATAAAGTCGGAATTGTGAGACAAACTTCTAAATGCAAGAAAAAAGTTACAATTGGAGATATAATGTCAGCATTGTTAGACAAATGGAAAAATGGAAGATATATAGTCAGAATTGCAAGATATAAACAGAATTGCAAAATATAACATCAGAAATGCGACACAAAGTCAGAATTCTAAGGGAAAAAGTCAAACTGTAAGACAAAGTCGCAAATACCTTTTTCATTTTATTTTCTCCCATGACAGGAACAGGCTTCCATAGGCAACACATTTTAGTAATTAGAGTGATCTATTTTGGCGATACTCTTCCATAATGAATGAAATCTATTTTCTAGTTTTGACTCACAGGATCCCACTGCAGTGCATTCTGGGATTGTTTATCTTCTGTATTTGGTCAAAACAATTCATCTTGGATTGGTCTTTACATCAGAGATGTTTTTTAAAGCTGTATAGGCAAGAACAGAGAGTCTGTCACTGTAACTGCTCATACGAGGAGCTCACACACACACACACACACACACACACACACACACACACAGATGACAGCACTCTAATGCAACAGCAAACAGCGGCGCGGAGCCGCAGGGCGGTGATTAATGCTGTCGATTAGCTCGTACAAACTTATCTGGCAGAGTAAACGCTGCTGCTGGGTGTGTGAACCGGAGACCGGCAGACACTATCACACTCCTGCCAAGACTAATTACACTAATTAATGGGGCCGCGCTGATAAACTCAACAATTGCCCACCTGTGTGTCTTACAGTCAGATTCTCACACCAGCTTAACCGTTCTGCTAACATCCGCCTGCTAACAATAACATTACACACATTTACTCACAATCAGACCGTTTCAAACCTGTGTGACTTTCTTTCTTCTGTAAAAAAACTAGATGAACATCCGGCCAGGTTTATTTTAGTGTTTACCTGTATAGTATTTTTAATATTTTAGTATACTATTATAGCACTTATTCATATTTTGATTTAGCTTTTTTTTGCATTTTCATTTTAATTGTAGTTTGTTACAGTAATTTAGTTGTTTTTGTGATTTTTATTAATTTTAAAAATATTTCTATTAACCTTACATTTATTTATTTTTTTAGTTTTAGTTTTTGCAATTTCATTACTTCAACTTCTTAGTTAATTGCCAAGACAAGATTTGTAATTGTCTATTTTTACTTTAAATCTAATATTTTTTGTAAATAAATAAATAAATAAATAAATAAATAAATAAATTATATATATATATATATATATATTTTTTTTTTTAAAAGCTTACATAAAAGCTTTTATATATATATATATATATATATATATATATATATTACATTTTATCTATTTATATAATATTTTGTAATATATATTTATATAAAAAAGCTTACATAAAAGAAAAAAATATATATATTCAAAAATAATTGAAATGAAGATAAAATTTAATATAAATATATAAAAAAGCTTACATAAAAGCTTATATATATATAATTTGATCTTCATTTCAATTAACAGAAATGTTTATATATATATATATATATATATATACACACACACACACACACACACACACACACACACACGCATATACATATATATACATATACATATACATATATATATATATATATATATACACACACACATACATACATACATACATATATACATTTAATTTTATTGAAATTTTAATAGAAAATTATTTTTTATAATTTTAATTAAGAACAACAATAACAACATCCAACTAAATGTCTTTTATGCTGCACAGAAGAAAGTCTTGCAGGGTTGAATGACATGATGGTGAATAAATGACAACAATCATTTTGAACTGTCGCTTTAAGCCGTCGTCTCGGTCACGTGACCCGTCCTAGCGCCACTGTGGCCGCGTCCCACATCACGAGCGGTTATCTCGTTCTACATGATAACAAATAAGTGACAAGCCAAACACTGATTCATTGAGACACCTGCATTTAATGAGGGCCGTATAAACTCTGAACACAAAGAGACTGAACGCACCGATAAGAGATACGCTATTAATGAGAGGACAGAGGTTACATGATGCCCTGCAGCACACAACCATGGGATTGGACAGAAATGGAGCTGTCAATCAAACAGAGTTACAGAAAGAGGTGTGTGTTTGTGTGTGGTAATGTTTGGGTGTATGGGTGTGTTGCGCAACAAGAAAAAGACAATTTCCGCAAATTATGATTTATAATCAAATCTATTTATGGCTTATATTGTCTTTACTTTAGATTATAGAGCACGGTTAATGAGGTCATGATGCAATTGGAACTCAGACTTAATGTTTTCGGCCCAAGCAACTCACAGAATCAAACCATTACAACCTACAGAAGGCAGTTAGTGACTATACCCAAGTATTGCTGAACTAAGTTCTCCCAACTCTGGTTCTCACAATAATCAGTTTGTCTTTGTCAAATGGTCACTGAAACAAAAATAAATAAATAAAAAATGTACCCTTAAATGATTTCAGCTTCTTTCAGTTTCTAATTACTTAATATAGTATAATAACTTGATGTACTACAGTAAAATAAACTAAAACTGAAACTGGAGATGTATTGTCAGAATTGTGAGATATAAAGTCGGAATTGAAAAATAGAAAATTTGAATTACAAGATATAAAGTCATAATTGTAAGATACAAAGTCGGAATTGCAAAATATACGTTTGGAATTGCAAAATATAAAGTCGGAATTGTGAGGTATAAAGTCAGAATTCCGAGATATAGTCAGAATTGTGGGATATAAAATCTCAAGATATAATTTCAGATTTGCAAGATATAAAGTTGGAATCATGAGATATAAAGTCAGGAATGTGAGATATAAAGTCAGAATCTCGAGAGATAAATTTAGAATCGCAAGATATAAAGTCGGAATTGTGAGATATAAAGTCGGAATCTCGAGATATAAATTTGGAATTGCAAAATATAAAGTTGGAATTATGAGATATAAAGTCGGAATTTACAGATATAAAGTTGGAATTGTGAGATTAAAAAGTTGTAATCGCAAGATATAAATTTGGAATTGTGTGGTATAAAGTCGGAATTCCGAGATATAGTCAGAATTGCAAGATATAAAGTCGGAATCATGAGATATAAAGTCAGAATTGTGAGATGTAAGACAGAAACTCAAGATATAACTTCGGAATTGCAAGATATAAAGTCAGAATTGCGAGATGTAGAGTCAGAATTGCGACATATAAAGTCGGAATTGCGTGATATAAAGCTAGAATTGAGTGATATAAAGTCGGAATCTCGAGATATAACTTCGGAATTGCGATATAAAGTCAGAATTGTGAGATATAGCCAGAATTGTGAGATATAAAGTCGTATTGCGATATAAAGTCAGAATTGACAGATATAAAGTAGGAATTGTGAGATGTAAAGTCGGAATTGCAAGATAAAAAGTCAGAATTGAGAGATATAAAGTTGGAATTGTGAGATGTAAAGTCGGAATTGCGAGATATAAAGTCAGAATTGAGAGATATAAAGTTGGAATTGTGAGATGTAAAGTCGGAATTGCGAGATATAAAGTCAGAACTGCGTGATATAAAGTCGAAATCTCTACATAAATTTGGAATGGCAAGATATTAAGGAGGAATCTTGAGATGTAAAGTCGGAATTGCAAGATAAAAAGTCAGAATTGAGAGATATAAAGTTGGAATTGTGAGATGTAAAGTCGGAATCTCGAGATATAAAGTCAGAATTGCGTGATATAAAGTCGAAATCTCAACATAAATTTGGAATTGCAAGATATTAAGGAGGAATCTTGAGATATAAAGTCGGAATTGTGAGATATAAAGTCAGAACTGTGGGATGTAAAGTCGGAATCTCGAAATATAAATTCAGAACTGCAAGATGTGAAGTCGGAATCATGAGATCTAAAGTTGGAATTGCGAGATATAAAGTCAGAATCACAACAAACTTGGAAATGTGAAAAACGATTTAATTAAATTATTTCAGCTAGTTTGTAATTTCTTAATTTAATATCATAACTTGACGTACTAAAATAACAAACTAAACTATAATAACTAAAACTGAAATAAAAATGAATAAAAAATATATAGGTGTGTATAAAAACAACAAAAGCTAATAAAAAGACAAAAACACACAAAGTTACTAAAACTTTACCTGAAATTAACTTGAAAGCAAAAAGTCTAATTCTGTCTCAGTGGTTCTAGAATTGCATTGTTGATTATTGCTGAACTGATGACACACACTCATTCCCTCTCACAAACACAATAAACACAGATGCATGTGTGTTCATCAAGCGTCTCAATGAAAGACGTCACTTCAGCGTTAAACGGCTTCACAACAATGTCACTCGACTGTCAATGAGTGTTTTTATTGCGGCTCTCTGACAGAATAACAGTGGAGACGGCTGGAGCGCAGAAGAATATCATGCAAACGCGTCACAAACAGACTTTCTTCAGTTCACACACGCTACACGTCACACAGTGTTTCCTCCATGACACTGACTGTCAGAGATGATGTCAGTCTCAACTATTCACAAACTACAAAATCAGCTGATAAGAGAATAAATGCTGTTGTTATTCATCAAAGAATCCTGAAAAAAAGGTTCCAAAAAAATATTAAGCAGCACAACATTGATAATAAAAGTCATAAATCAGTATATTACAATGATTTCTGAAGGATCATGTGACACTGAAGACTGGAGTAATGGCTGAAGAAAATTCAGCTTTGCATCACAAAAATAAATTCTATTTGAAAGTATATTAAAATAAAAACTGTTATTTTTAAATGCAATAATTATTCATAATATTTATATGGTTTTTTCTGTATTTTTGATTAAATAAATGGAACTTTGATGAGCATAAGACCAAAAAAAAACATTAAAATACTTGCATTTAAATCTCAGGTAACAATATTTGGAATGGATTTAAAGTTTAATTGCATTTTTATAGACATTTCTGTATGCATTGGCATTTGAATGTCAGGTAACAATATTTGGAATAGACATAAATTGTATTTATTATATCTTTTTTTAAAGATATGCATTGCATTTGCATTTAAATGTCAGATACCATTTTTTCTAAATGTTTTAAATAAAACTATTATACAATATTATAAATGTTTTTAAAATACATTTCTGGGTGCATTACCATTTGAATGACATGTGACATATATATATATTTAATTATTTTCTTTTTATATTTCTGGATGCACTGGCATTTCATTGTCAGGTAACAATATTAAAAAAAACAAGATATACATTTTATAAAACATTTTAAAATAAATTTATGGATGCATTTTCATTTGAATGACATAATATCTGGAATAATTAAAATTTTATTATATACAGTATCTATTTTTTAAAAGATATTAATGGATGCACTGGCATTTGAAATGTCACAAAAATATTTGGAAAAGATGTAAATTTTATATATTTTTGAAGACATTTCTGGATGCATTTTCATTTGAATGACATGCAACAATATCTGAAATATAATTTTTATTTTTTAGATATTTCTGGATGCATTTTCATTTGAATGACATAATATCTGGAATAATTACAATTTTATTATTATTATTTTTTTAAATATATTTCTGGATGCACTGGCATTTGAATGTCACATAACAATATTTGAAAAAGATGTAAATGTGATATATTTTTTGAAGATATTTCTTGATGCATTTTCATTTGAACAACATGCAACAATATCTGGAATAGATTTATTTATTATTCTATATTTTGTTTAGATATTTCGATATGCACTGGCATTTGAATGTCACATAATTCTGGAATAGATGTAAATTTTACAACTTTTTTTGAAGAAATTTCTGGATGCGTTAGCATTTGAATGAATATCTGGAATAGATTTTGAATTATTATTATTATTATTTTTTTTGTTTTGTTTTGTTTTTTTTTTAGAAATTTCTGGATGCACTGGCATTTGAATGTCACACAATATTTGGAGTAGATGTAAATTTGTAACTTTTTTTAAAATAAATTTCTATTTGAATTTCTTTTAATGACATAATATCTGGAATAATTTAAATTTTATTATAATTTTAAAAATATATATATTTCTGGATGCACTGGAATTTCATTGTCAGGTAAAATATTTCAACTAGATTTAATTTTTAATTTAAACTTTTTTAATGGGATATATAAAATTATATTATATATATATATATATATATATATATACAGCCAGTTTGTTAATTTTTTAATTAAATCGTTCCAAAAGAAGCCAAAGCAGAACAATCATATAATACAAAAACAAAAACAATGATATAATAAAAAATATCAGCACTCGTGTACAATCCAATTAGTGGAGCGAAACTAACGGCGGTATAATAATGTCATCTCGCACACGGGACGCAGAGATGTGACGGAAATTAATGGAAAAAATCAAAACGAAACACACTGAAGCATGCCTAGTTTAATCTGAAAGGCGAAAACAACACTAACCAAAGAATTAAAAAGCATAAAAATGTTTTTCTGAAAGTTTAGCATCCGTGTGTCGATGTGTGACTCTAATCTCTTCATTCACAGCGAAGCGCTGAGTGTAACGGACACAGAGCCGCTGTGTTAAAGAGACGTGGGCTAAAGCGCTCGCGGGGCTCCACATCCTCACCAAACGGTGAAGAATAACTGCACATCACCTCCGACCCTTCACACGCTCACCTCTCGACCCGCCGGCAGAGCCGACGCAGCCGTCTAGACTCCACAAACACTCACACCGCATACTTCAACTCCATCGCCGTCGCTCTGATCCACTAACACGGTTAGCGGGATAAATCGCATCTTCTTCCCGCAGTCTCTTGCCATCCTGGGAATTCCCAGCGGCCGACCAGCTCCTCAATTTCTGCATTGATTTTACACAGAAAGTCCTACAATAAAATCATAGAGCGGTGGAGCTAATGCACTGCCGCTCAATCAATCACCAGCGGATCATCTGATGGAAACATCTCTATCTGAACACAACCCACAAAAACACCACACGAGAGGAACGTGAGCGCTCACTGTATGTTCAGCTACTCTGCTGAATCTGAAAATTAATACAATAATGTACATTACTACATAAGTATCACATGAGAGTCTTTGTGTGCGGGTCCAAAGAAATTTACTAAATATTTTATGTCCTTAAAAAAAAACATTCAGTGTCAGTAAAGTGTCTACTTTTAAGGTTCCAAATGTTTTTGGAGAATAAAATTTCAAAATTTGGTTGAAATAATGTTACATTGTCATTCAGTTAAAAAATTCAAACATGCTTATTCTGACTTGTACATATTAAAACATATAAAATAACAACATTTTTGGCTCAGAAAAACAAAAACAAAACTGCAATTAAATGAAACAGAAAACTTTACCTTTTTTTTTTTTTTTTTTTTTGGAAAAACAACAACGATTTAAAGCAGTGTTACACTTATTGTTTTTTGCTTAAACCCTTTTTCATATTTTGCACATTTTAGATGATCAAAAATAAATAAATAAACATAAAACAATAATAATAATAATAATAGTAAGAAAAATAGTAAGAATTTTTAAAAACATGTATTTTACAACTGAACTTAATACTGTTACTCATCAAGGACACATTAAATTGATCAACAGTGAGAATAAAGACATTTAAAATGTTTAAAATCCTAAAAAAATAAATTTATGACCGTTTCCACAAAAATATTGGGCAGAACAAGTGTTTTCAACATCGATAATAATCAGAAAGGTTTCTTGAGGAGCAAGTGATTTTTTTTTTCTCTTTACAATTTCAGATTTTTTTTTTAAGCAGATTATCCAGCTGAGAATAATATAATATATTACAATATTTTCATTTTTTTTTCAAGTCAGATAACAATATTTGGAATATTAAATATTTAAATATAATTTCAAAAAATAATCCAAAAGCATTAAAAGGAATTAAAAAATAAATAAATAATATTATATATATATATATATATATATATATATATGTCAGTCAATGAAATACAGTTTTTTAGTTAATGTTAATTTACATTGCATTAACTAATGTTAACAAGCACAACTTGCGATTTTAATAAAGCATTAGTAAATTTTGAAATTAACTAAAATTAATAAATGCTGTAGAAATACTTTACTTTAGAATTCTTAGTTCATGTTAACTAAGGTAAGTCATTAACTAATGTCAACTAATGAACCTTATTGTAAAGTGTTACCATATTTTACCATAATTTTTTTTTTCTGGGTGCATTTTGATCTGAACAACATAATATCTGGAATAGATTATTAGATTATAGATTTTTTTTTTTTTTTAATTTGTGGATGCATTTGAATGTCACAACAATATTTGGAATAGATGTAAATTTTATAACTTAAAAAAAAAAAAAAAAAAAATCTGTATATATATATATATATATATATATTACTTTTTTTTAAATAGATGTGGGGAAACCTGCTTATTTATTTCTGGATGTAATTGCATGTAAATGTCAGGTAAAAAATATTTAAAATACATTCCAGATTTGAAGCAGCATGAGTTGTACTTGTATTTGTAGTGTTGTGTGCCTGTAGTAGTCGTGCGCTTCACTAGCACAGGTCTGGATCGGGACAGGACCAGTGTTTTGTGATTTGCGTGTTTGAGTCGTGGTGGCGCGGCTCCAGCTCCAGCGTTTGCAGGATCTGCTCAAATTCCACACGTCTCTGTGTGAGCGCCGGACGTGTGAAGGGTCGCGCTCAAACACACCGAAACACAGGCCCTTCATGTGCGTTTACAACACTCACAAACACAGAGCAGCAGCGGCTGGAGGATAAAACACGTGTCGCCGAAACATGAGCCCTACAGACCGACTCAAAGACACAGACCTCAAAATCACACAAACCAACATTTAGATGAAAATCAGTTTTTGGTTTTAGTTTTGTAGGGACCAAATCACTGAATGAAACAGTGACGTTTAATGCTTCTCCAACGGTTTGTTTTGGCTGTTTCAGTTTACTATTGTCCTTTTGCATTATCAACACACTATTTCTGATTAAATACTGTTAAAAGCACTACATATAAATAAAGGTGACTTGACTTTATCATGCAAAAAATATGAATTAAACAAAACAGGTAAACCTGGACACTAGTGCTGGATTAACAATCTTGATTTATTGTTTTCAATCAAGCTTTCAATAAATTTTAATAAACCATGATCTTTTAGTCTGTTCTGTTTTCCTCTTATGGCAAAACAACACCAACAAATGATATATATATAGTATATTGTATATACATACATTTCATATTCTTTATATATTCATTATTTATTTTAACTTAACCTGTTGTCCTCATTATTTAATGCATGAAAATGTATATAATAAAAAACCTAATTAAAGAAAACAATTATAATTTAATTAATAACCTAACATTGTTAGAATGAGCTAGTGTTGATAATTAAACTATTAAACTACGCATCAATTACTTATTTGCCAATCATTACTTTTAAATAAATTAAACTACTTTTTACTTTTTATTTACTACTTTAAAAAAAAAAAAAACTAGTCAAAAACAGAAAAAAAAAACATTTACATCATAAAGTTTCTAGAGAAAAACGCATTATGTGAATGAATTAGTTTGTGTACATGTTTTATTTAAGTTGATTATTAAATTGCATTATTCCAAATAATTTATCAGTACATTATTATTATTATTATTATTATTATTATTATTATTTAGTGCTGTCAATTATTCACTATTAATTGCATCCAAAATAAAAGTTTTTCTTTACATAATATATGTGTGTGTAAGGTGTATATTTATTATGTATATATGTAAATACACACGCATGTGGTGTATATTTTGGAAATATTTACTATTTAGAAAATATTGTATTAACTATTGTATAAATTATTAGATTTTAAAAGATTATCATTAACAATTATTTTAATAATTATTTTAGATTTGCCTTATTCGTATTATATATGACCAAGCTAAATTAAAAAAATAAATTATATTTTGAAGATTGTTATATTAATAATAATATTCTATCAATTTTATAAATATAAATTAATAAATAATTTTAGTATTATTACATATATATTTATATAATGTATAAAATGTATAATTTATAATATACAAACATTTTTTTTTCTTAAATATATGCACATGCATATGTGTGTGTGTATATATATATATATATATATATATATATATATATATATATATATATATATGCGAACAATCACAAATAGTCATTTGACAGTACTATTATTATTATAAGGTATATATTAAAGTTTTATTTAATACAATACATATATTTATTTATTTGATTATTGATTATTACACTGTAAAAAAAAAAGTGTTTGTGCTGCCTTAAAATGTTAAGTTTCCTCAACTTAAATATCTGTTTTCATGTAGTACAACTTAACATTTCATGTTGACCGAACTTAAAATTTGAAGGCAGCACAAACACTTCATTTTCAAGTTGAAACAACTTTTAAGCTGTTTTGTTGAAGTGATACACAATGCAAGTCACTTCAGACAAAAGCATCTGCCAAACGCATAAATATAAATGCACCACAGTAATATTTCATAAAGCTATGCGTGATAAAGCACTGATCTGAGCACAATAAGAGCTGATCTAATGTGAGGATGAAGCGCAGATGGCGAAGGGTGTTTCTGAATGACAAAGAACAATCGCTGCAGTTCTTGACTCGAGAGGCGTTTCTGAGCGGCCCGTCTCGATCTCCATTCATTCACTGAGCGCTATAAAGCATCCAATCAAGTTTAACACGCTCATTAGCGTCTGCCGGATTTCCTGTGACGTCCGTCCCTCTATAAATCCACCTGTCCATTATTTGGAGCCATGTAAATGAACACACTGCGGCAGTTTATCAAGTAATTATTGTTTGATTCCAGCGTTTCATTATCTGCTGTGATTGAGTCCAAAAGGTCGAGCATCATTAGCTCATGTGTGTTAAACATAAGAGCGGCGTCTCGCTCTCGTCGGCGCTCTGAAAGGGCTAATTGTAAATTCATCTATGGCTTTAGCATATTAAGGCAGGACAGAAGGGTCAGACGCTCTCTGGAGGATCAGAGCAGTGGGACTCGCATCTGCAAGCTGAAACGCTCACAGACATCCTTCGATCTGATTACACTCCTTAACACACTTTAACACAACAGATCAGGAGCGTTTCTGCATTCGTGAAAGAACTGAACTACTCAACCTGAGACACAACAGACCCACAGATGGGTTCAGGTTTGAAATTAATTAAACACAGCTATTCAAAAAAACAAAAAAACAAAACAAAAACATAATAATAATGTATTATGATGATTAAGAATGCAACCATTATTAAACATTTTATATAGCATTATTATTGTTATTACTAAATAAATTAAATAAATTAAAATAATAAATATTTGTATTATTATTATTATTATTATTATTATTATTATTATAAGCCTAATAAATTAACATATCTATCAACTCAATTTTATAAATGTAATTAATAAATAATTGTATTATTATTACTACTACTACTACTACTACTATAAACAATAATTAAAACTATATTATTATTATTATATTTACATAAAGAATTAAAATAACTTATATTTTTAAGATTATTATATTGATAATAACATTCTATACATTTTATAATATTAATAACATATGATTATATCAATTAATATATTTATCAACTTTACAGAAATACTGCTTTTTACAATTATATTATCATTATTACTGTTATTAAAAACTTTAAACAATACAAATATTTATAAATTAAATAAATTTAAATTTAAAATTATTACAATATAATATTAACATCATAAATTAAAATAATAAATTATCAATATTTTGAAGAATATTATTTTAATAATACTATCCTGTAAATGTTATAATAATAATAACAATAGTAATAATATTATAGAATATTTTTAAATTAAAATATTTATCAACTTTATAAACATAAAAAATTAAAATTCTATTAATTTTATTTGTTTATTTATTATTATTATTATTAATATTATTCTTAACTTCACAAATTAATAATATATATGTATACATTTTTATACAATAATATTAATATTATCATTTTCGTTAATTATTTATGTTTGCACTTTGCATTATTATTATTATTATTATTATTATTATTATTATTATTGTACACTTTAAAATATGTATAAATTAAATTTATTACAATTATAAATTATTGCAAATAAATAAAATGATTAGAAATTATTACTAAATACATATCTTAAACTTCATAAATTAATATATTTAATTATTTTATAAATTAATATCATTATTGTTAATTATTTTATGTTTGAAATTTGCATTATTATTATTATTATTATTATTATTATACACTTGAATTAAAATAAATAATCATCATTATAGTTATAGTAAAAATTATAGAAATGCATTCATAAATATTCTAAATAATAAATATTTAGTGTAAACATCAACTTTATAAATTATTATTATTAACTTTATAGATTAATAGCATATTTCTAAAATGAATACATAAAGTACTTTTAAATATTTTATATTTATAATATTATTTTAATATTATTATTATTATTATTATTATTATTATTATTATTATTATTATTATTATTATTAGTAGTAGTAGTAGTAGTAGTAATATTATTATATTTATAGTATTATTATTATTATTATTATTATTATTATTATTAATGTATGAAAATCAGTGTGTGTTGCTCAACTCAAAAATTCCAAAGTTTGATCTAAAACCTAAAAGCTGTGGTCAGTGTCTGTTTTTAACTTTCAGTCTTCTTGAGGTGTTCATTGTGTACGGCAGTAGCTCATACCTCGGAGGAAACGAGATGTCCAGCTCATGGAGACGTTCCTTAAACACAGACAGCTCTTTGTCAAACTCTAAAAGCTGGAGACAAACACAAAAACAGGGAGCGAGTCAATGCATGTTATAATCAGCTCATTAACATAAGACCGCCCACATTTACATATTAACACAGTATCAGCAACTTCCTGCCCTGATGAACTCAAGAGCTCAACCAATCACAACACAGCTCATTTGCATACAGGAATATGAAATGAAGCCAGAAAGGATCAGCATCTGATCTCAGTAAGGAAACTCTGTTCTGATGTGAAGCTGAAGCAGATGAAGCTGTGTGTGTTTGTGTGTGTTTCACACACTCGTATGTCAGTTTCCGTGGCGTGTGGCGTGTGTGTTCATCAATCATTTCCCAGCTGTCCTCTCCGTCTGAGACTCCGAGACTCCAGAGTCATTAATCAAACGCTGCAGAATAATTAGCCTGTGTGTGTACACATTAATTACCAGAAGATGATCAACAGGTGTACATGACACCTTCATCACGGCGGATGTGTGTGTGACGGACAGCTACCAGCACTGAATAATTAATACTCACACATAAACACACATACAAACATCAGAGTTTACATCAATTATGTGTTTTAATCAATTAGGACTTACATTCAGTGTGTTGCGTGGAAGCCCACCACTGCATACAAAATAATAAAAATATTCTGGCTTTTTTTCCTCAGAATTGTGAGATATAAAGACAGAAAAAAAGACAGAATTCATATCACAATTCAGACTTTATTTAATTCTGAATTGCGAGTTTATTTCTCAGAATTGCAAGCTTATATCTCGGAATTCTGACTTCATGTCTTGGAATTGTGAGTTTATTTCTCGGAATTCTGACTTCATTTCTTAGAATTGCGAGTTTATATCTTGGAATTCTGACTTCATTTCTCAGAATTGCTTGTGAGTTTATTTCTCGGAATTCTGACTTAATTTCTTAGAATTGTGAGCTTATATCTCGGAATTCTGACTTCATTTCTGACTTTAACATCACTTTAACAGTATAAGTCTTTGACGTGTGTTTATTTGGAGAAGTGTGTGTGTGTATATATGTGTGTGTGTGTGTGTGTGTGAAAGAGAGAGATTATTTGAGCAGCACTGAGGTGTTCAGCAGCATCTGTGGTTCAGGAGGGCAAATGAACAACATTTATCACTTCTCACACACACACACACACACACACACACACACACACACACACACACACACACACACTTCCAGTGAAACATATAAGACACACACTTACACAAACGCCCAAATATTTCACACCAACACTGACACACATGCATTTACAACAGCTACTGTATGCAGCAGGGTATACAGGTCCTTCTCAAAAAATTAGCATATTGTGATAAAGTTCATTATTTTCTGTAATGTACTGATAAACATTAGACTTTCATATATTTTAGATTCATTACACACAACTCGAAGTAGTTCAAGCCTTTTATTGTTTTAATATTGATGATTTTGGCATACAGCTCATGAAAACCCAAAATTCCTATCTCAAAAAATTAGCATATCATGAAAAGGTTCTCTAAGCAAGCTATTAACCTAATCATCTGAATCAACTAATTAACTCTAAACACCTGCAAAAGATTCCTGAGGCTTTTAAAAACTCCCAGCCTGGTTCATTACTCAAAACCGCAATCATGGGTAAGACTGCCGACCTGACTGCTGTCCAGAAGGCCATCATTGACACCCTCAAGCAAGAGGTCTGTGGGAAGGAAAAAGTGTGGCAGAAAACGCTGCACAACGAGAAGAGGTGACCGGACCCTGAGGAAGATTGTGGAGAAGGACCGATTCCAGACCTTGGGGGACCTGCGGAAGCAGTGGACTGAGTCTGGAGTAGAAACATCCAGAGCCACCGTGTACAGGCGTGTGCAGGAAATGGGCTACAGGTGCCGCATTCCCCAGGTCAAGCCACTTTTGAACCAGAAACAGCGGCAGAAGCGCCTGACCTGGGCTACAGAGAAGCAGCACTGGACTGTTGCTCAGTGGTCCAAAGTACTTTTTTCGGATGAAAGCAAATTTTGCATGTCATTCGGAAATCAAGGTGCCAGAGTCTGGAGGAAGACTGGGGAGAGGGAAATGCCAAAATGCCTGAAGTCCAGTGTCAAGTACCCACAGTCAGTGATGGTCTGGGGTGCCATGTCAGCTGCTGGTGTTGGTCCACTGTGTTTTATCAAGGGCAGGGTCAATGCAGCTAGCTATCAGGAGATTTTGGAGCACTTCATGCTTCCATCTGCTGAAAAGCTTTATGGAGATGAAGATTTCATTTTTCAGCACGACCTGGCACCTGCTCACAGTGCCAAAACCACTGGTAAATGGTTTACTGACCATGGTATTACTGTGCTCAATTGGCCTGCCAACTCTCCTGACCTGAACCCCATAGAGAATCTGTGGGATATTGTGAAGAGAAAGTTGAGAGACGCAAGACCCAACACTCTGGATGAGCTTAAGGCCGCTATCGAAGCATCCTGGGCCTCCATAACACCTCAGCAGTGCCACAGGCTGATTGCCTCCATGCCACGCCGCATTGAAGCAGTCATTTCCGCAAAAGGATTCCCGACCAAGTATTGAGTGCATAACTGAACATAATTATTTGAAGGTTGACTTTTTTTGTATTAAAAACACTTTTCTTTTATTGGTCGGATGAAATATGCTAATTTTTTGAGATAGGAATTTTGGGTTTTCATGAGCTGTATGCCAAAATCATCAATATTAAAACAATAAAAGGCTTGAACTACTTCGAGTTGTGTGTAATGAATCTAAAATATATGAAAGTCTAATGTTTATCAGTACATTACAGAAAATAATGAACTTTATCACAATATGCTAATTTTTTGAGAAGGACCTGTATTTAAGATGCATTCTGTTTCTTTACTGTTTTTTCTTTGCATTTTAGGTCTTTTATATTTACTGGAACTGCAGCTGATTATGGTTAAATTACAAAATGTTGCCAAATAAACTTTTATGACACTGGACCACAAAACCTGTCATAAGGGTAAATGTTTTTGTTGATGTTTAAATTGAGAATTATACTTTATCTGAAACATGAATAAATAAGCTTTACATAAAAAAAAAAAAAGAAGAAGAAAAAATTGCCTTTAAAGTTGTCCAAATTAAGTTTTACAGTAGATAATTTACAAAATATCTTCATGAAACATGATCTTTACTTAATATATGAGGATTATAAAAATATGAGGATATATTGTTTAAAATATTTAAAATTAGTTATAACCCATGCTGCCTATCTATCTGTCTGTCTATACATCTATCTATCTATCTGTCTATCCGTCTATCCATCTATCTATCTATCTATCTATCTACAGGTCCTTCTCAAAAAATTAGCATATTTCATCCGACCAATAAAAGAAAAGTGTTTTTAATACAAAAAAAGTCAACCTTCAAATAATTATGTTCAGTTATGCACTCAATACTTGGTCGGGAATCCTTTTGCAGAAATGACTGCTTCAATGCGGCGTGGCATGGAGGCAATCAGCCTGTGGCACTGCTGAGGTGTTATGGAGGCCCAGGATGCTTCGATAGCGGCCTTAAGCTCATCCAGAGTGTTGGGTCTTGCGTCTCTCAACTTTCTCTTCACAATATCCCACAGATTCTCTATGGGGTTCAGGTCAGGAGAGTTGGCAGGCCAATTGAGCACAGTAATACCATGGTCAGTAAACCATTTACCAGTGGTTTTGGCACTGTGAGCAGGTGCCAGGTCGTGCTGAAAGATGAAATCTTCATCTCCATAAAGCTTTTCAGCAGATGGAAGCATGAAGTGCTCCAAAATCTCCTGATAGCTAGCTGCATTGACCCTGCCCTTGATAAAACACAGTGGACCAACACCAGCAGCTGACATGGCACCCCAGACCATCACTGACTGTGGGTACTTGACACTGGACTTCAGGCATTTTGGCATTTCCCTCTCCCCAGTCTTCCTCCAGACTCTGGCACCTTGATTTCCGAACGACATGCAAAATTTGCTTTCATCCGAAAAAAGTACTTTGGACCACTGAGCAACAGTCCAGTGCTGCTTCTCTGTAGCCCAGGTCAGGCGCTTCTGCCGCCGTTTCTGGTTCAAAAGCGGCTTGACCTGGGGAACGCGGCACCTGTAGCCCATTTCCTGCACACGCCTGTACACGGTGGCTCTGGATGTTTCTACTCCAGACTCAGTCCACTGCTTCCGCAGGTCCCCCAAGGTCTGGAATCGGTCCTTCTCCACAATCTTCCTCAGGGTCCGGTCACCTCTTCTCGTTGTGCAGCGTTTTCTGCCACACTTTTTCCTTCCCACAGACCTCTTGCTTGAGGGTGTCAATGATGGCCTTCTGGACAGCAGTCAGGTCGGCAGTCTTACCCATGATTGCGGTTTTGAGTAATGAACCAGGCTGGGAGTTTTTAAAAGCCTCAGGAATCTTTTGCAGGTGTTTAGAGTTAATTAGTTGATTCAGATGATTAGGTTAATAGCTCGTTTAGAGAACCTTTTCATGATATGCTAATTTTTTGAGATAGGAATTTTGGGTTTTCATGAGCTGTTGTCAGGCATTCACCACAGCCACCTCCATCAGAAGCACCTCCCACCAGATCCCAATCACCCGAATACTGATCATCTGCACCTGTTCCCAATCACTCCTCCCCTTTATAAGACGCTCTCCCTCAGTACTCACTTGTCGGTTCTACCGTTCACTTCCCTGACGTTTGCTCCCGACCTTTCTATGTTCTTCATTGTTGAAACTATTGGACTCTGCTGGCTTTCTACACCGATTGGACTATTCACGCCATTTATATCAACGAACTATCAGATAAGCTTACCCTGCCATCATTTCATCTGTTTACATTCTCTTACTACATCTGTGTCAATAAACCAACCTCTCCATTGTCACTCCATCTCCTGTGTTCGTGTTGTGTGTGTGACAGAAGAACCGACCGCTTACAGAAATGAACCCGGAAGACACCGCTTCACCCAGCCCGGTCACCGAATTGGTGAATGCCCTGACGGCGGCGTTAAGACCACCTCCGACGCCGCCATCTGCCTCAGGATGTCCCATGGCCATGCCTGCTTCCTTCGCAGGCGAGGCGGCTGAGTGTAGCGGGTTCCTCCTACAAGTCAAGCTATTCATTCAGATGCAACCCCACCAGTTCACCTCGGAGAATGCTAAGGTAGCTTTCCTCATTTCATTACTCACCGGCAAGGCGTTGCAATGGGCTAAGGCCATATGGACAAATAATAATCCCATCATTCACTCCTTCGATCAATTCGTCAGTCATTTCTCCGAGGTGTTCTCTACAGCTACCGGCCCACTAACCATTTCTGATCAGTTGTTCCGTTTACAGCAAGGTTCTTCCTCGATCCAGGATTACACTCTCCATTTCCGCACGCTGGCGGCGGCTAGTGGCTGGGATGAGGTAGCGCTTCTGGGCGCGTACCGACATGGTCTCAACTCTAACATCAAGGCCGCCATGGCGTTTTATGACGATTCCATCGGTTTGGAGGCGTTTCTACAGCAAGCCACCCGCATTACCCAGTGACTGGCCGCCTGCCAGCCTCAAAACCCCGCTCCTCAGTCGACCTCGGTGGCAGCTAGGCCCCCAGTACCAGAACCTATGCAAGTGGATTCTAATCGCCTCACACAAACAGAACGAACTCGTCGCTTATCATCTGGACTTTGTTTGTACTGTGGGAACCCTGGTCATATCATCCGCAACTGCCCTGTTCGTCCCCCACGCCCCGTGGTGAGTACCATTCGTACTGAAATTAATACAACTTCTTTGACTCTTCTATCGGTAACACTTCATACTGCTGAACTCTCGCTATCTGTCTCTGCTCTGGTTGACTCAGGCTCATCAGGAAACTTCATCTCATCGGACTGTTTGAAACAATTACAGCTCAGAAGTCAACGCCATTCTACCACATACTCCGTTTCAACCATTCAGGGAAAACCACTGGGGCGTGGGAGGATCCGTCACCGATCTCCATACATCACTCTTCAAGTTGGTCTTTTTCACAAGGAGGACATCCAATTTCTGGTACTGGAGGGCTCGACGGTCAACATCATCCTGGGACGCCCCTGGCTACAGTTACATCACCCGGAACTC
Organism: Cirrhinus molitorella; assembly: GCA_033026305.1. Classification (NCBI taxonomy): domain Eukaryota; kingdom Metazoa; phylum Chordata; class Actinopteri; order Cypriniformes; family Cyprinidae; genus Cirrhinus; species Cirrhinus molitorella. The sequence goes on along the minus strand of CM065126.1, from coordinate 1,446,118 downwards.
CGCTGGGATCCCTGTGATGTCAGCCGTTGGAGCGAACACTGCCAACAACATTGTCTATCTAACCTGCCTCTTCCCTGTTGTGTTCCGATCTCCCTCGCCTCCACCCAGGTTGAGAGCCCCGAACCCACAATCTCGGTGGAGATCCCAGCGGAGTACATGGCGTTCCAGGACGTCTTTAGTAAGAAAGCTGCCACCCAACTACCACCCCATCGGCCATGGGACTGCGCCATCAATCTGCTGCCCGATGCTAAACTTCCTAAGGGACGTATATATCCCTTGTCCATCCCGGAGCGCCAGGCGATGGAGGAGTATATTGCGGAGGCTTTGAAGCAAGGTTACATTCGTCCATCTACCTCGCCGGCCGCCTCCAGCTTCTTCTTCGTGGGCAAAAAGGATGGAGGTCTTCGACCCTGCATCGACTACCGGCAGTTGAACTCGCAAATAATCCAACAACCCTACCCGCTCCCCCTGGTCCCTGCCACCCTCGAAGAGCTTCGTGGATCCCAGGTCTTCACGAAGCTGGACCTGCGGAGTGCGTATAACCTCGTTCGTATTCGTGAGGGAGACGAATGGAAGACTGCTTTCATAACACCTGCAGGTCACTACGAGTACCTAGTCATGCCCTATGGGTTGTCCATCAGTCCATCCGTCTTCCAAACGTTTATGAACGAGGTGTTCCGGGAGTTTCTCCATAAATTTGTCGTTGTTTACATAGATGACATTCTGATCTACTCCCGGAACCAGGCCGAACATCGCCAGCACATCCAGCAGGTCCTCCACAAACTCCGCCTGCATCAGCTGTTCCTCAAACTGGAGAAGTGCGAATTCCATCAAACATCTGTACAGTTTCTCGGATATAACATCACTGCCGAGGGTGTGCAGATGGATCAGGGGAAGGTCGATGCAGTGGTGAACTGGCCTCAACCCACCAACATCAAGGAGATCCAGCGCTTCCTAGGTTTTGCAAATTTCTACCGCCGTTTCATCAAGGACTACAGCACCATCACAGCCCCGTTGACCTCCCTCCTGAGGGGAAAACCTAAACATCTGACCTGGAACCCCTCAGCCCACGAAGCATTCCACCGGCTAAAGGAGATCTTCAGCACTGCCCCTCTCCTACACCATCCAGAGCCCGAACTCCCGTTCTACGTGGAAGTGGATGCCTCCACCATCGGCGTAGGGGCAGTGCTGTCCCAAGCGGTCGGCGACTCCACACTCCTCCATCCCTGTGCCTTCTTCTCCCGCAAGCTGTCTCCGGCGGAGCAAAACTACGACGTAGGTAATCGGGAACTACTAGCCATAAAATTGGCCCTGGAGGAGTGGCGTCATTGGCTAGAGGGAGCCGTTCATCCATTTACCATCATCACGGACCATAAGAACCTCCAGTACATCCGCGAAGCCAAACGTCTCAACCCCCGTCAAGCACGCTGGGCCCTCTTCCTCACTCGATTCAACTACAAGATTACCTATCGACCTGGTTCCAAGAACATTCCTGCCGATGCCCTCTCACGTCAATATGCCAAGGACTCTTCACTCGAACCAGAACCCATCATCCCCTCACACCTCATCATCAGCCCCATCATCTGGGATGTGGATCAGCAGATCCGCGACGCCACCCTCCAGGAACCAGCTCCGCCGGAATGTCCAGAAGGGAAAACCTACGTGCCTGGCTCCCAACGTCTACCCCTTCTGGACACAGCTCATCGGTCTCCGGGCTCTGGACATCCGGGCAGCAGACGGACCCTCTCGCTCCTCCAATCTCGCTACTGGTGGCCCCGTATGGACCGTGATACCATCAGGTACGTCCAAAGCTGCTCAGTCTGTGCCAGGTCTAACTCTCCCCGCCAACTTCCCGCAGGCAAACTGGTTCCACTACCCATTCCCCAGAGGCCCTGGTCCCACCTGGGGGTGGATTTTGTCACGGACCTCCCCAATTCAGAAGGTAACACCTGTATTCTGGTCACTGTGGACCGATTCTCCAAATCTTGTAAACTCGTGCCTCTAAGGGGTTTACCAACAGCCATGGAGACGGCGGAGGTCCTGTTTCACCAGGTATTCCGTCACTACGGCCTCCCAGAGGAGATTGTGTCGGACCGGGGTCCTCAATTCATCTCACATGTATGGAAAGCTTTCTTTAAACTGCTGGGCATTTCTGTCTCTCTCTCATCAGGATATCACCCGCAGACCAATGGCCAGACTGAGAGGAAGATCCAGGAGCTTGGACGTTACCTCCGGTCCTACTGCTCAGAAGATCAGCACAGCTGGAGCAGGTTCCTCCCGTGGGCCGAGTACGCACAGAATTCCCTTCGCCAGGAGACCACCGGACTAACACCTTTCCAGTGCGTACTCGGTTTTCAGCCTCCGCTGTTTCCCTGGACGGAGGAACCCTCGAATGTTCCAGCTGTAGACCACTGGTTCCGAGAGAGCGAGAGAGTGTGGGACTCAGCTCATCACCACCTCCAGCGGGCAGTCCGTCGTCATAAGACCTTCGCCGACGCCCGACGTAGGACGACGCCCGTATACCATCCAGGGGATAGGGTATGGCTCTCCACCCGTGACATACGCCTTCGACTGCCCTGCAGGAAGCTGAGTCCCCGCTACATAGGTCCCTTCAAGATCCTGAGGCAGATCAATGATGTCACCTACCAGCTTCAGCTCCCACCCAGGTACCGCATTCACCCCACCTTCCACGTATCCCTCCTAAAACCCTTCTTTCCCTCTGCCACAGATCCCACCAGAGCTGAAGCTGGACCCCCTCCTCCCGAAGTCCTGGATCAACCCGAGATTTACACCGTCCATGAGATCCTGGACTCCCGGCGTCGAGGAGGCCGCCTAGAATACCTGGTGGACTGGGAGGGGTATGGACCGGAGGAACGATCCTGGGTGCCACGTGAGGACGTCTTAGATCCTACGCTCCTGCTGGAATTCCACCACAGCCACCCAGATCGTCCAGCCCCTCGCAGTCGCGGTCGCCCTCGGCGCCGCAATAGGGCGTCGGGAGCCGCCCTTGGAGGAGGGGGGTAATGTCAGGCATTCACCACAGCCACCTCCATCAGAAGCACCTCCCACCAGATCCCAATCACCCGAATACTGATCATCTGCACCTGTTCCCAATCACTCCTCCCCTTTATAAGACGCTCTCCCTCAGTACTCACTTGTCGGTTCTACCGTTCACTTCCCTGACGTTTGCTCCCGACCTTTCTATGTTCTTCATTGTTGAAACTATTGGACTCTGCTGGCTTTCTACACCGATTGGACTATTCACGCCATTTATATCAACGAACTATCAGATAAGCTTACCCTGCCATCATTTCATCTGTTTACATTCTCTTACTACATCTGTGTCAATAAACCAACCTCTCCATTGTCACTCCATCTCCTGTGTTCGTGTTGTGTGTGTGACAGCTGTATGCCAAAATCATCAATATTAAAACAATAAAAGGCTTGAACTACTTCAGTTGTGTGTAATGAATCTAAAATATATGAAAGTCTAATGTTTATCAGTACATTACAGAAAATAATGAACTTTATCACAATATGCTAATTTTTTGAGAAGGACCTGTATCTATCTATCTATCTATCTATCTATCGCTCTCTCTCTCTCTCTCTGTCTGTCCATCCATCCATCCATCCATCTACACAATAATATTTTTTTCAAGTAACTAGTAAAGTAACATATTACTTTTTCATTTACAAGAAAATATCAGAGTTACTTTAAAAAAAATGTATTTAATCCCATTTTATGTCATTTAATGTCTTTACTGCTGACTGCTTTGTTGATTCATTTCACTTTTTGGTGTGAAAGGGCTTTAGATTTGCTAAAAAAAATAAATAAATACAATTATATATATATATATATATAATTTTTATTTTAAAAACAAATAAGCAAGCCCCGTCCAGATTTAAAAAGTAACACAAAAGTAATGTGACACATTACTTTCCATAAAAAGTAACTAAATAACGGAGTTACTTTTTTAGGAAGTAAATCTATTTATCTGTGTAAGTTAAATTCTACTCTGACACGTGTGTGTTTGTGTGCATATGTGTGTGAATGTAGAGTAATTCATTTAGCAGCTAGAGACCCGCGGGCTGAAATTTCACACTACATTTCATGCGGGTCAATTAAGCCGAGTGATTTGCTGCTCTGGTGGGTCAGCAGTAAAACCCGTCTCGTCCCGCTCACGATCCGTCAGAGACGGTGACCTTGAGCGCGAGTGTTTGTGAAGGAGACGAAAATAAATAAAACAAACAAACTCCTCCAAACCACCACCTCTGCCCAATAAAAGCCCAGCGTCCTAAATCACAGGGCCCCCGGCGCGGAGCGTCCGGTTTGGGCCGATCGGCGTCTCCTGCCGTAATTGTGCGTTGATTTATGTACGGTCAAATAAGAGCTCTGACAACAGCTGATGCCATTAAAGGCCATCGATAAGAGCCGGGGTGAGAGGTCCTTTAATTTGAGTTTTACAGCACACGCTTTACTTTCATCGCAGCGGCCGTATTTTCACACTATTTATGACAAATGCATTATTTTTGGAGTCGGACGCGAGCGCAGCGTTCATTCATCACGAACACATGATCGACTCAAATCATCAGTACTCAAAAACTAAAGCCAGACTTGACACGAACAAATTCATTTACAACAAATAATGCAATAAATTGTTTTTCATTCATTGCAATGTCTGAAATGTGCACTTGAAGAACAGAAGAACAGATCTATAATTTGTCTTTATATCTTTCTTTACTGTTTTTCTTTGCATTTATAGTTAAGGCAGCTGCAGTTGATTATGATTAAATTAAAAAATGTTGCTAAATAAATAACATTTGTGACCCTGGACCACAAAACCAGTCATAAGGTTCAATTTTGAATAAATAAGCTTTCCATTGATGTATGGTTTGTTAAGATCTGACAATATTTGAGCCGAGATGCAACTATTTGAAAATCTGTAATCTGAGGGTGCAAAAAACACTAAATATTGAGAAAATCACCTTCAAAGTTGTGCAAATGAAGTTCTTAGCAATGCATATTACTATTCAAAAATTAAGTTTTGATATATTTACTGTAGGACATTTACTAAATATGTTCATGGAACGTGATCTTTACTTAATATCCTAATGATTTTTGGCATTAAAAAAAAAAAAAAAAACCCGATAATTTTGACCCATTTTTATATTGACATATTTGTAAAAATTTCAGATTAAATATTTTGTTATGATCAATAAAAAGGTTATTGTCTTGGAAAAGTAAGAAAAACTGCATTAACCCTCTGGGGTCTGAGGTGATTTTGGGGCCCTTGAGGTGTGCTGACATGCCCTGACATTTGTACTTATTTCAGCTACTTATAACATACTATTTGCCCATATGTATTTTTCTTGTATTCAGCACACACTGTGCTACAATAATATGTGAGAAAGATAGATGTACATGTTTGCATTTTGTAGAAAAAAAATATTATGCGTGGTTAGCACATTTTAGGAAAAAACATTAATCTAAAAGATGGCCTAAAAAAACCTACTGAATAGTTCTGACGAAATCATTTGAGTAATCAGTCTTGTAAGATAGAATATTTACTTCACAATGATGTGAGAATCATTCCAACCACTTCATCACAAACAAAGATATAATAATTTGAATTTTGAAAGTAAGTTTTTTGGCCAGCATTGCCATATTCATGGGAGTGTTAATAGCTCTGAATATTCATGTAATTCACACAAGGAGAGACAAAAGACACTCCCACAATGGCTAATGTTCCCCCCATCAAAGGTAATGTTCACCCATCAAGTTGGAGCACTGTGAAGAAAGAATGTGAGAATGCTCAAAGATTTTCATCTATTTTATTGTAATTCCTCTATGTGGAAAAGTGTTGTGCCTTGCTTGCTGTGCTAAAAATGTGAAGATATATTAACACTTTTGCTTTTCTATCTTAGATTTTTTTGTCTTGTTTCCAGCCAGAATATCTAAAAATTCTTAAATCAAGAAGGATTTTCTAGACAAGTAAAAATTATTGTCTTGTTTTCAGAAAAAATAAGTCAAAATTAAGTGAGGTTTGGCTTAAACCAAGCAAAATAACCTGCCAATAGGGTAAGCAAAATAATCTTATTTCAAACAGAAGGCTAGATT
>CM065126.1:1337500-1435000 GCA_033026305.1 Cirrhinus molitorella | reverse complement strand
CTCCTTTCAAAATACAATAATTATTTTCGAGAGCTGCCTCGAATTAAATTTCTGTCAAGCCGGTACAACTCTAGCAGCTGATGAAGGATGCGGCGAGTCGAGGCGCGGGAGGGACATTCGTCCTTCTCTGGAGGCAGTTTGTTTTGCTGGGATCATAAGACGCTGTGTTTAAGTAGAGCATGACCATCAGATTATCTCTCATGTGCCATCGGGACATCCATCTCTCTCTCTCTCACACACACACACACACACACACCAATACACTTAACGATTTCAGCTCCTTCATGCTCCTGTTAATGATTCTCTTGGCAATTTTGAGAAAGAATAAATAGACAGACGTTTGAAAACATCCTCACTCCTCTCAGACTGTCAGATTATGAGCTTATTTCACATTTGAAATGAGAAAATAAAATATAAAAAATATATTTGAGCTATATATTTTAACTTCTCATTTTCATTTCATGTCCATACACATAAAAAAAAAAATAAAAATGCTAAAACAAGAAAATACTAAAGCTTTAATTACATTTTAAAATGCAAACATGGCAAAAAAAAAAAAAAAAGGCACCAGGTATCAAAATACAGAACATTGTGAACTGATGAACATTGGATATTATGAGCAGATTGTTTCACATTTGAAAAAGAAAAGAAAATATAATATATATATACATATATTTTAGCTATATATTTCAGCATCTCATTTGTATTTTAAAATATAAAATCTGTATAAACGTAAAATAGCTAATAAAAATGATAAAAATGCAACAAAATTATATATATATATAAAAAAATATGTATATATAAACTACAGAAACATGAAACAAAATACTAAAAATGACAAAAAAAAACAAACAAAGCTTTAATTACATTTAAAATGATCACTTTGCACATACTGCATCAGGTATCAAAATATAGCAGGTAAAGCTGCATACTCATTTTCGCTTTAAAATATAAAACATTAAAAATAGCTAATAAAATAATAATAATAATAATAATAATAATAATAATAATAATAATAAAACCTTAATTAAAATGTAAAAGAAAATGAAAAAATAAAACAGAATAAAAATAAATAAATAAACGTATATACATATACATATATACATATACACATATATATATATATATATATATATACATAATTTGTTTATTTATTTAGTTTGTTTATTCAGGGTTTTTTTTTTCTTTTACATTTTAATGATATATATATATATATATATATATATATATATATATTCAGCTATTTCAGCTATATATTTCAACTTCTCATTTTAAAATATTACAACTAAATAAACATCAAAATATAGCTAATAAAAACACAACAAAATTACCAACATTTTAATTTAAATGAAAATGGAATTAAAAATATAATATAATATAATATAATAAATATGATTTAATATAACATAATATAATATAAAAAAGTACAATTAATAATTAAGAATACACAAACAGAAAAAGATAAAACCAAAAATACTAAAGCTTTAGTTACATTTAAAATGAAAACAGAAAAAACAGTAATAGCTAATAAAAATGATAAAAACACACACCAAAATGACTAAAACCTTAATTTAAATTTGAAACAAATAAAAAATAAAAATATCTAAAAAAGTAAAATAAAAAATAATAATAATTATAAAACAAAAAATAATAAAGCTTTAAGTACATTTAAAATGAAAACAGAAAATACAAATAAATAAATAAATAAAAAAAAACTATAATGTCTCACAAATACTAAAATAAAACCTACACCTGCACTAAAGCTGCACATACTCAATAAGCCACATTTTCCACACTAAAAATCTGAAGGTTTTTGCATGAGAGTATTACTGTTTTAGCTTTACAAGAAACAGTAGTAAACAGAAAAAGCAAAACACACAAACGCACTCTGATCATAAGAAAAATATTAGTAGCATTAGAGTTTGATTGGACATAAATGTATTTAATTTATATTTTAAAAAATTATTGAATTTTTATTGTTGTATTTTATAATTGTTTTTTATTTATTAATACTTTTTTTTTTTTTTTTTTTTTTTACAAATAATTTGACTAAATAAAAAAGCTGCATGTAAACGTAATGCGATATATTACTCGTCTTCTGTGAATTCTTTCCTAGGGTTGATGTGAGGATTCATGTCACACGGCTGAGGCCTGACCTCTCCTTCGTAACCTGCTCACATCTGTATCTACAATGACATCCAGTGTCCAGCTAATGGTCTTAATCCATAAAGTTCATCAGGCTCCGCAGCTGCTCTTCATCAAAGTCTCTCATTCAGGAAAACAGAAGTCAAACATTCACATGCTTCTGAAGCATCAAAAATAAAGCCAAACGAGTCTCTTACCAGCGTTCCATTGTTTTCCCGGAAAACGTCCTGGTTAATGTAGTTAAATGACTTCTTTTCCAGCTGTAGGACAACCTATTAGAGGAAAAACAGACCTTCCTTAGCTTCAGCGAACACACACACACATCATAAAAGAGAAATAAAGTATGAAATGAACGCTTTTATTCATCAAGGATACATTTAATTGATCAAAGTAAGAGTAAAGACACTTATAATGTTACAAAAGATTTCTATTTGAAATAAACGCTGTTCTTGTCAACTTTTTTATTCATCTGTGAACCCTGAAAAATTAAACGCATGACTGTTTTCAACACTGATAACCAGAAATGTTACAATAATTTCTAAAGGATCATGTGACACTGAAGACTAAAGTAATGATGCTGAAAATTCAGCTTTGATCACAGAAATAAATCACATTTTAACATAGATTTACATAGAAAACAACTGTTTTAGATTTTAATAATATTTTTTGATTTTTTTTACTGTGTTCTTGATCAAATAAATGCAGCCTTTCTGAGCAGAAGAGATAAAAAATAAAAAATCCTACTGACCAAATCTTTTGAATGGAACACATTCGCACATAGATGGATCATAAAATGATCAAGAATGTTGGGAAAAGTGTGATTTTTAAGGTAAAATTGTGAAATATTATTTCAATTTCAAATAACTGTTTTCTATGTGAATATATTTTAAAATGTAATTTATTCCTGTGATACAAAGCTGAATTTTCAGCATCATCTACTTCAGAAATCATTCTAATATACTGTTTTATTATCAGTATTGAAAACAGTTCTGCTGCTTAATATTTTTTGTAACGTGATATTTTTTTCAGGATTCTTTGATCAATAAAAGGTTAAAAAAAAAACAGATTTATTTAAAATAGAAAGCTTTTCTAACAATGTACACTGCTGTTCAAAAGTTTGGGGTCAGTAAATTTATTTTATTTATTCATTATTTCTTCTTTTGAAAGAAATTAATACTTTTATTCACCAAGGATGTGTTAAATTAATAAAAAGTGATAGCATAGATGAATAAATGCTGTTTTTTAATCTGTTCCCAACATTGATAATAAAAGTAATAAATAAGTATATTAAAATGATTTCTGAAGGATCATGTGACACTGAAGACTAAAGTAATGATGCTGAAAATGCAGCTTTGATCACAGAAATAAATTACATTTTAACATAGATTTACATAAAAAACAGCTGTTTTAGATTTTAATAATATTTTACGATTTTTGTACTGTGTTTTTGATCAAATAAATACAGCCTTTGTGAGCAGAAGAAACTTTTTTTAAATAAATCCTACTGACCAAATCTTTTGAATAAAACACATTCACACGCGTTTCATTAAAATTGTGAAATATTATTTCAATTTAAAATGACTGTTTTCTATGTGAATATATTTTAAAATGTAATTTATTCCTGTGATACAAAGCTGAATTTTCAGCATCATCTACTTCAGAAATCATTCTAATATATTTTGTATATATTTTTTTGTAACCTGTGATACTTTTTTTGTATTCTTTGTTCAATAAAAGGGTAAAAAACACAGATTTATTTAAAATAGAAAGGTTTTCTAACAACACACTACTCTGTTTTGGGGTCAGTATATTTGTATTCTTTCTTTTTTTGAAAGAAATTAATACTTTTATTCACTAAGGATGTGTTAAATTAATAAAAAGTGATTGCATAGATGAATAAATGCATTTTTTTAAAAACTGTTTCCAAGTAATAAATCAGTATATTAGAATGATTTTTGAAGGATCATGCGACACTGAGGACTAAAGTAATGATGCTGAAAATTCAGCTTTGATCACAGAAATAAATTACATTTTAACACAGATTTACATAAAAAACAGCCGTTTTAGATTTTAATAATATTTTATGATTTTTTACTGTGTTCTTGATCAAATAAATACAGCTTTTGTGAGCAGAAGAGAAAGTTTGGGATCAGTATGATTTTAATGTTTTTAAAGACATTTCTTGTGCTCAACAAGGCTGCATTTATTTGATCAAAAATACAGAAAAAAAAAGTAAAATTGTGAAATATTATTTCAATTTAAAATGACTGTTTTCTATGTGAATATATTTTAAAATGTAATTTATTCCTGTGATACAAAGCTGAATTTTCAGCATCATTTACTTCCGAAATCATTCTAAAATACTGATTTATTATCAATGTTGAAATATTTTTTCGTAACCTGCGATACTTTTTTCAGGATTCTTTGTTCAATAAAAGGTTAAAAAGAGCAGATTTATTTAAAATAGAAAGGTTTTCTAACAAACGTTTGGGGTCAGTGTATTTAATATTTAAATTAATACTTTTATTCAGCAAGAATGTGTTAAATAGCATAGATGAATAAATGCTTTTTTTTTATACTTGTTACTGAAAGAATCCTGAAAAAAGTTTCACAGGTTCCACAAAATATTTGGTTTCCAACATTGATAATAAAAGTAACAAATCAGCATATTAGACTGATTTCTGAAGGATCACGTGACACTTAAGACAGGAGTGACAGCTGATGAAAATTCAGCTTTGCATCACAGAAATAAATTAGATTTGAAAGTGTTTTAAAATAAAAAGCATTATTTTATATTGTAATAACATTTTGCAATTTTACAGTTTTTTTCTGTATTTTTGAGCAAATGAATGCAGCCTTGATGAGACTTCTGTCAGTGTTTCGTTACTAAACCAAAGAGTGAAAGTCTTCACCTTGCGGTCATTGTCTGACTCTCTGAAGATGAGTTTGTCGACTTCATTGGTGTCAGCGGCTCTCACCGTCTGCATGGTGGCCGTCGAGCAAAGACTCTGAGGAGAAGAAGAAGAAGAGACGACACGGGTTTAATATATCGCGATCATAACATCTGCACATGGACGCCAGAAAACAGGAGCATCTCTCTTTATTTCTCGGCATGTATTGAGCTTAAAGACTGTGTGCTCGGTTAAATTCCCTTTTGTCGACTCTTTTAACAATCGGTTAAACATTCGGCCATCTGTGTTTGAGGACAGTTGAATGAGGTAATCCGGTTCCCAGCGCACACAGGCCGGCCTGAGAAGCCATTGAAATTCAAAGCACAGATTAGCTAATCAGGTCAAGCCAATAAAAGCGGCAGGAAAAACCCTTTGGAGGGAAATGTCAGAAAGCCGGCGCTCGGAGCCCAGGAGCAGCGCGGCGGATCAGAACAAACAGCTTCGGCTTAAGCCGCTCTCTAAAGAGCCAACAAATCGCTCCATCTTTCAGTCATTTGCAGCGGCGGGAGCCACTAATGCGCTTTGCTCTCATTAAGCTGATTTTGTAATGAATAGCCCTGGAAAAACACCTCAAAAGGGCCAGAGACACTGAGAGCGGTCCGCCGGGAGTCACACATCGGACATTTCGTTCGCTTCGGACTTTTTTTTCCCCCCTCAAGAACTTTCTTAATGATCAAACCCTAGAAAGAAAAACTCAGATTGAAAGTCGGCCAAGCAGAAACTCTTACTGCAGAGTTCAGAATACATTCACATTCTGATGGATTTGAGAAAACACGAGGCTTCGGATGATGGTGCATGGTTTCATTTGTCATACTGACCCTCTGAAAGTACCATTTATTAGGACTACTTAGCAGATAAACAAATAAACATGCAAACATGAAATACTGGATATTCTATGACAAGAAAGAAATAAAAACAATGAGTGAATAAACAATTAAAAAGTTATTAGACTCAAATACTAAAGCACCGAATGACACTAATTACACAGAAATGGAGAAGAAAAAAATAATTAGAGATTAAAGAGAATTCTGCTAATATATTCAATTAAAAATGTTATCAAAGTAAAAAAGGTGACTTTTTTTATATTTTATATATGAAAAATAATTATATAAAATAATTTGAGTTAAAAAAAATATATAGTGCATACATTAGAAAAAAAAAATGAAATTGTGTAAAATACAAATAAATAGCCTCGATGAATCGTAAATATATAAGTACAAAAATAAAAACTTGTTTATATATATATATATATATATATATATTAGTATCAAATCTTAATAAATATGCATACATTAAATAAGTAAATACATAAATATATAAATACAATACATATACATTAGAAAAGCATATATTAAATTGTATGAATACAAATAAATGAATATATAAATACAATAATAAAAAATGTGTGTGTTTATATATATGTAGTATCAAATATAAATATGCATACATTAGAAAAACATTAAGTTGTATAAAATACAAATAAATGAATAATATATAATAATAATAATAATATATATATATATATATATATATATATATATAAAATCAAATATAAATAAATATGCATACATTAGAAAAACATTAAAATACAAATAAATAAATGAATATATAAATACAAAAATCTAAAAATGTGTTTATATACACACACACACACACACACACACATATATAGATATATATATATTAGTGCTGTCAAACGTTTAATTGCGTCCAAAATAAAAGTTTATGTTTTCATACTATATGTGTGTTTACTCTGTATATTTATTATGTACATATAAATACACACACCAACATGTATATATTAAAACAAAATAATTATATGTATATATATTTATACCTGTATACAATTTAGATTATAAATAAATAGAAATATTTTAGATATAAATCTAAAACATTTTTCCTTAATATATACATGCATGTGTGTGTATTCATATATACATAATAAATATACACAATACACAAATATATAGTATGTAAACAAAGTTATTTTAGATGCGATTAATCGTGATTAATTGTTTATATATATATATATAGTATCAAATATAAATAAATATGCATACATTAGAAAAACAATAAATTGTATAGAATATAAATAAATAAATAAACAATGAATATATAAATACAAAAATAAAAAATGTTTTTATCTTTTATATATATATAAGATGAAGTCTAAAAATGTTAAAGCTTCACAACATCCACCAAAAACAATTTACAAATCAACACTTCTGTATTCAATGGCATCAATACTGTAATCAATCAAACACAGAGAGAGCGTGTTTGGGTCAGAGACGGACTGATTGATCACGTGTTCAGTGGCAGTGAGTGATCAGAGTCATCTCAGCGCTGATCAATCACACACGCTCATTTCTCCTGATCTCATCATGTGTTCTGCCGCAGCTTATTAAAACTCATCATTAATTAAACCCTGTGATCCTGATTACACACCAGGTGCAGCAACACAAACTCACCCTGACCTGAGCCAACGCGCCCGCCATTGGACGCCGCGGGTCACGTGACCTCAGTTCAATCGGAGCACACTCTCACTGACCTCGTCTCAAATCACATTAACATTCATTTCATACTCCAGGACGAGACAATAAACAGAGACTGAATCACTGCAGGAATGAAAAAAAACATCTGAAATGATGAAAAATACTGTCATTCATATTAAACGGCATAATATACAAAAATGCTGCAATTAATTGTCATTAGAAAACTCTAAATACTATAAACAGCATTCATACAGTACTTTCAAGGACTTTTCAAGCACTACTTTTGGATTTTCAAGGACTTCAATCAGAGATCTCACTTATCAAACTGTGTCTTATTTCTCAAATTCTAAAAAAAAAACACCAAAAATAAATCTTACAAAAAAAGAAAAAACAAAAGAAAGGACAAAGGTTCATAAACCCGCTCCGAAGTTCCGATCTGAATCTTTTGATTCTCAAATCTGCTTCAAAGTCCTGGCAAAACCTATTTGAAATGATTCACACACCTGCATCGAAGTCCTGATCTGAACAAGGATTCGCAAACCTGAATTGAAGTCCGATCTGAATCAAATGATTCTCAAATCCGCTTTGAAGTCCTGATTAACAGACAAAAGATTGGCGATCCTCTCTGAACTCCCGATCTGAATCAAATGATTCGTGAACCTGCACCGAAGTCCTGACCTGAATAATGATTCACAAACCATAATTTCAGATCAGGACTCGGAGCGCAGAGTGCGAATCTTTCATTCAGGAAATGGTTCACGAACCCACTCCAAAGTTCCGATGTGAATCAAATGATTCTCAAATCTGCTTCGAAGTCTTGATTAATAGAAAAAAGATTGGTGAAACCTCTCTGAAGCCCTGATCTGTATCAAACGATTTGTGAACCGGCACCGAAGTCCCAATCTGAATGAAATGATTCTCGAATCCGCTTCGAAATCCCGATTAACAGAAAAAAAGTTTCGCAAAACCTCTCCCAAGTCTCGATCTGAATCAAATAATTTGCAAACCTGAATCAAAGTCCGATCTAAATCAAATGATTCACAGCCTGCGCTTCAAAGACCCAATCTAAAGGATGATTCACAAAACATCATTTCAGCTCAGGACTCGGTGTGCAAAGTGCGAATCTTTAATTCGGGAAATGATTCATGAACCTGCTCCAAAGTTCCGATGTGAATCAAATGATTCTCAAATTCGTTTCAAAGTCCTGATTAACAGAAAAAAGACTGGCGAAACCTCTCTGAAGTCCTGATCTGAATCAAATGATTCATGAACCTGCACCGAAGTCCAGATCTGAATAATGATTCGCAAACCATCATTTCAGCTCAGGACTCGGAGCGCAGAGCATGAATCTTTCATTTGGGAAATAATTCATGAACCCACTCCGAAGTTCTGATCTGAATCAAATGATTCTCGAATCCGCTTCAAAGTCCTGATTAACAGAAAAAAGATTTGTGAACCTGCACTGAAGTCCTTAACTGAATCAAATGATTTGCAAACCCACACCAAAGTCCTGATCTGAAGAATGGTTCATGAACCATCATTTCAGATCAGGAATCGGAATGCGGATTGCGAATCATTCATTCGCGAAATAATTCATAAACCTGCTCCAAATTTCCGATCTGAATCAAATGATTTGCAATACTCGCTCTCAACCCCGATCAGAATCAAATGATTCACGAACCCACACTGAAGTCCCTGACTGGATCAAATGATTCGCAAACCCACACCGAAGTCCCAATCTGAATCAAATGATTCGCGAACCTGCTCCCGATTCACAGAAAAAAAAAAAATTGTGAAATGAAAAATTATGAAATACATTAGAAAATTAATGTCTCTTTTAATTTGATCTGGTTTTTGCTAGTAAATAGCTTGAAATGAATGTCCAAAGTCACATGTTTGAATCAATCGGAGCGGTTTCAGCGTAAATGACTCACTCAATTGATTCAGTTCTTCTTTTCCTCTTTTCAACCTTGTTTACACTACATTGTCAGTACTAGTACTGGCTTAGCTCAATAGTTTTGACGACTAAAATAAGCTAAAGTATGATGTTTTTTTGAACTGCATGAATTTTGTGTGTAAAGAAAATTAAACACTTATTTCATAGATGCACTGACTTTCAATAATTCAAGCACTTTTCAAGTACCTCTTTACTAATATTGCTATTTTCAAGGGTTTTCAGGGCCTTAAATTTCAAAAAGTCAAATTCAAGTGCTTCAAAAGCACTTTAAGCCCTGTATAAAAACATAAAAAACTATATCTATCCATCTATCTATGTGTATATATATAATGTCTCACAGTTACTACATCCTCCAACAAGCCCCATGTGTTCTGGCCAATCCCATGATGCCCTGCTGGAAGCGATTAATCCTCAGCGCAGTAAAGTGAGTCCTGTGCTGGGGTTCAGGAGACGTGCTTTAAACCGTGTTGATGAAGCCTTGAGTCTAAAGCACTAAAACTTTCCCTGATCACTCAATCCTGACACTATTGATTTTTATCCCATAATTCTGCAGGGCTGCCATTACAGCCCAGAAAATGAGCAACTGAGGACAGAGCTGGAGGAAAAGAGAGAGAAACCAGACAGTGAAAATGCAATGAAAACGGAAAAAAGGCCACATTTACATTCAGATTAAGATTAGGCCTTTATTCTGATAGTGAGTGAGTTATATATAAGTGTGTGTGCGCATGTATGTATAAAACTACGTTTTAAACAATTTATATTTTTATACTGAATATTTTATATTCATTTGTTTATATTATTTTATTATTAATATATTTTATTTCATTTTTAATTTATATTTATTTTGAATTTGTTTTATAAATAATATTACACTCTTATATTTGAATGTTTTATAAATTAAAAATTATTTTTAATTATTTGGGAAAATAATGTAGTAAAATAAAATAAAATAAAATAAAATAATAAATCAGTCTACTGGAGATGTTCTGGTCACTTTAATGCTGATTTTTAGCTTGTGTGTTTTTAGCATGTAAATGTGGACATGGAGTGATGAGCTTCTCCAGGAATCTCCATTCATACGCTGGAATTCATAATGATCTCCAATAAACAGACAATACATTTTTATTACCAATATTTGTTCATTTTCAATTGTTTAGAATTGGCAAAAATCAGCATTAAAGTGATTTTAAACAATTTATATTTTTATATTGTACATTTTATATTTATTTGTTTATATTGTTTAATTATTTATATATTTTATTTTACTTTTAATTGATCTTTATTTCTGATATTTTCTATTTTTATAAATAAAAATGTATTTATAATGATTTGTGAAAACAGTAGTGAAAATTGTTTAAAATAAAAAAAAAAATAATAATAAAATAAAATAAAATAAAATAAAATAAAATAAAATTTAGTCATTCTAAAAAAAATTTAGTCATTCTAAACAATAATTGAATGATCATATTAAACGTCTCCTCAGTAAAAGTGTGTTTTGAGCATGTAAATGTGGACACAGAGTGACGTGTTTCTTCAGGAATCTCTGTTCATACGCTGGAATCCGTAACGATCTCCAATAAACGAGCACAAAGGATTCTCTCGCCCACTCAGACGGCCGGCTTCATTCAGCTCTGACCCCACAATGCATCACTCCAGACAAACTACTAGAGCTATTTCACTAACATGTGCCTGAAAACATCACAATCCATGAATCAGACGTCTACAGGCCAAGATAATGAGTCTGATCCATGCAAACAGTGTTATGAAGTTATCAAGTGGCACAGTGTCTTGACTCAACAGACAGAACAGAAAAGAAGATATTTTGAAGAATGCTGGTAGCCAAACAGTTGATGACAGCCATTGACTTCCACAGTATGGAAAGAAAACTCATGCAGATTTGGAACAACATAAAAGTGAGAAAATGATGACAAAATGTTCGTTTTTGCATTAACTATCCCTTTAATTTTGTTGCTGAAAATTTTCAACTTTCATCAACAACTGACGATAACTAGGGTAATGTTTACATGTGCGTTTTTCCTTTGGATTTTGTTGTCAAAACAGTTTTAGTTCAGACGGATCCCAAAAACAACTTAAAATGCTGCATTATGCATGCCAGACCAGTAGCTGGCGATGCCACTTTGTAAAAAACAACTGTACAGAAGTTGACAGCATATATTGTAATTTTTTATTTAATTTATCCTACTTTAGTCATCTGATTGTTTTAGTTTTAGTCAACTAAATATCATAACATTAAGCTCACGGGCAGCAGCAGGTTTATTAGGCTGCTGTCACTTTAAGACATTTAGCACAGATCCAATCAGATATTTTTTCAACCGTTCACTTGAGACATTACTGACAGTGTTTATGTGAATATTCACAAAAAAGGGACATTTAGATATAATTTTGTGAGTATTTGTCCGTTCAAGCACTATAAGATGTGAAAGAGAATGCAGCGCTTAGTTCTGATTGGATCTCTTTCCAAATTATCCCTCCTAACATTTTTTACTTTTTTTTAATGCATTGATGAAAAGGTCACAGTTTTTGTTATTCAAAAACTTTTTTATTTAGTTAGGGGGTGTTCACTTGACACTGTTTTCATCCTAAAACAAAACAAAAAATTGTGTTTTGGCCATTCATTTACACAACAATGGTGTTTTGGGGGCCTAAAAATGCTAACTTTTAGAAACGGTGCACATTTCTGAAAGTACAGAAATGCAAATTTGTGAATTCAGTGCTTAGCTCTGATTAGAACTCTTCCCAAATCATCCTTCTAAACTTTTTTGAATTGATTTTATGCATTTAAGAAACGGTTAATAGGTTTTGGTCACAGTTTTTGACATTCAAAAACTTTATTTAAAATATGAAATAATATTTAGAAGGTGTTCATTTTTTTTTTTTTTTTGGCCATTCATTTACACAACAATGGTGTTTTGGGGGTCTAAAAACACTACTGGCCTGGCATGCATTATACAGTGCTTTTAATTGTTTTTGTCAATCTGTTTGAACCAAGATTGTTTTGACAACAACAAAAATGCAAAGGAAAAACACCATTTTTAGCACACTGTTGTTGTGTAAACATAACCTAGGTATTGTCATTCAAAAAAACTATGACGGAAAATTTTCTGCAACAAAATTAAAGGGATAGTTCACCTAAAAATGAAAATTCTGTCATCACTCAACATACACAAACCTGTATGAGTTCTGTTTCCTTACTATGGAAGTCAATGGCTGCCGTCAACTGTTTGCTTACCAGCATTCTTTAAAATATCTTCTTTTTTGTTCACTGTAGCCATTAACTTCTATAATATGGGAAAAAAATACTATGGAAGTCAATGGCTTTAAAAATATGGAAAGAAAAAGTACTATGGAAGTCAATGGCTGCCATCAACTGCTTGGTTCCCAACATTCTTCAAAATATATTCTTTTCTGTTGATGGCAGCCATTGAATTTTATAATATGGGGAAAAAAATACTATGGAAGTCAATGGTTGCAGTCACCTGTTTGGCTTCCAACATTCTTTAAATGATCTTCTTCCACGTTCTTTCAAGAACACTTATACAGGTTTGGAACAACATGAGGGAGAGTAAATGATGTTTTATATATTAAAATTTTTGGGTGAATGGTCGCTTTAACTCTCTACAGTAAGTGCATTACCACCAGAACTGTTTGTGCTTGTTTTTACGAAATCACTTCACTTTAACACTCCCTGAAAATCTCACACGCATCCTTTCCCATCAGCCCCTGCGGTGGAGGAACTCAATGTAGGGGGTCCGTGTGCTGAAAAGAGACGAGGGCAGATAAAGAGGTGTGGGAGAGAGAGGATAAAGCAGCCTATTTATCTTGGCCATCCCAACATCTGGGAAATCTCTCTAAAACAATGGGCAGCAGGGCCAAGGGTGTCACCGCAGCCCTCCAATACCGCCGGGTCCCGGCCGAGCGCGTTTGTTCTCCGCCGCAAATAATGGACGGGCCACAAATCATTGTGGGATGCGAGAGAGGTGCTGTGTGTGTGTGTTCGCCCCTCTGGTATTTAACCACTCAAATGGGCCATTCTCTAGAGCCCGGCAGGACAAATTGGCCGGCCTGGAAGTCTTTGAGAGTCAGTGCAGCGCAAGGAGAATAGAACAGGCCTGAAACACAAGGAACAGGCCCATAAAAATTCATCACTTTGACCCCCATGACCTTCCAGCACTGGGGGTGCAGACACACCCAGACAGAGAGAGAGACACAGAGAGAGAGAGAGAGTGATTGGGACCATCACACACACACACACACACACACACACACACACACAACACACACTGCTATTCCTATTATTATGGGATCAGTCCACAGGCGTAATGTTTTTTCTACTGTACAAACCTGTATTTTCTATCCCCTTACCCTAAACCTACCCCTCCACACTAAACTACAGGAATTTTGACATTCTCAAAACTACTTCATTCTGTGTGATTTATTAGCTTGTTTCCTCACAGAGACCAAAACATGTCCCCACAAGGAAAAAAATTTGAGTCGGAATATCTCATGCATTCATACTGGAAAATAAGACAAAAAATACCCATTAAGAGTTTAACAGTGTTTTAGTGCCTTGTTAAAAAGAAAAGAAAAAGTCTAAGATTATAAGATTAAAGTTGTAATATTTTGAGAATAAAGTTGAAATTCTGAGAATAAAGTTGAAATACTATTCTTGTAGTGTTTCGGCTTCATTCCCGTACTATTTTAGACTTCAGTCCCGTAGCATTTTGAGTTTAACCCCACTGTATTCTGACTTCAGCTCCATTGTATTGCGACTTCATTCCCGTAGTATTTTTGACTTCAGTCCCGTCGCATTTCGACTTCAGCCCCGTAGCATTTTCAGTTTAGCCCCGTTGTATTCAGTCTTCAGCTCCGTAGCATTTCAACTTCAGCCCCGTAGCATTTCGAGTTTAACCCCATTGTATTCCGACTTCAGCCCCATTGTATTGCAACTTCATTCCCGTAGTATTTTTGTCTTCAGCCCCATCGCATTTTGAGTTTAGCCCCGTTGTATTGACTTCAGCCCCGTAGCATTTTGAGTTTAGCCCCGTTGTATTCCGACTTCAGCTCCATTGTATTGCGCCTTCATTCCCGTAGTATTTTTGACTTCATCCCCGTCGCATTTCGACTTCAGCCCCATAGCATTTTGAGTTTAGCCCCGTTGTATTTCGACTTCAGCCCCGTAGCATTTTGAGTTTAGTCCTGTTGTATTCCGACTTCAGTCCCGTAGCATTTTCAGTTTAGCCCCGTTGTATTCAGTCTTCAGCTCCATAGCATTTCAACTTCAGCCCCGTAGCATTTCGAGTTTAACCCCGTTGTATTCCGACTTCAGCCTCGTTGTATTGCAACTTCATTCCCGTAGTATTTTTGACTTCAGCCCCGTCGCATTTCGACTTCAGCCCTGTAGCATTTTGTTTAACCCCGTTGTTTTCCGACTTCAGCCCCGTAGCATTTTGACTTTAGCCCCGTTGTATTCGACTTCAGCCCCGTAGCATTTCGACTTCAGCCCCGTAGCATTTCGACTTCAGCCCCGTTGTATTTCGACTTCAGCCCCGTAGCATTTCGACTTCAGCCCCGTAGCATTTCGACTTCAGCCCCGTTGTATTTCGACTTCAGCCCCGTAGCATTTCGACTTCAGCCCCGTTGTATTTCGACTTCAGCCCCGTAGCATTTCGACTTCAGCCCCGTAGCATTTCGACTTCAGCCCCGTTGTATTCGACTTCAGCCCCGTAGCATTTCGACTTCAGCCCCGTAGCATTTTGAGTTTAGCCCCGTTGTATTTCGACTTCAGCCCCGTAGCATTTCGACTTCAGCCCCGTTGTATTTCGACTTCAGCCCCGTAGCATTTCGACTTCAGCCCCGTTGTATTTCGACTTCAGCCCCGTAGCATTTCGACTTCAGCCCCGTTGTATTTCGACTTCAGCCCCGTAGCATTTCGACTTCAGCCCCGTTGTATTCGACTTCAGCCCCGTAGCATTTCGACTTCAGCCCCGTAGCATTTTGAGTTTAGCCCCGTAGCATTTCGACTTCAGCCCCGTAGCATTTCGACTTCAGCCCCGTTGTATTGCAACTTCATTCTCGTAGTATTTTTGACTTCAGCCCCGTTGCATTTCGACTTCAGCCCCGTCGCATTCCGACTTCAGCTTCGTTGTATTGCGACTTCATTCCCGCAGTATTTTTGACTTCAGCCCCGTCGCATTTCGACTTCAGCCCCGTCGCATTCCGACTTCAGCTTCGTTGTATTGCGACTTCATTCCCGCAGTATTTTTGACTTCAGCCCCGTCGCATTTCGACTTCAGCCCCGTCGCATTCCGACTTCAGCTTCGTTGTATTGCGACTTCATTCCCGCAGTATTTTTGACTTCAGCCCCGTCGCATTTCGACTTCAGCCCCGTCGCATTCCGACTTCAGCTTCGTTGTATTGCGACTTCATTCCCGCAGTATTTTTGACTTCAGCCCCGTCGCATTTCGACTTCAGCCCCGTCGCATTCCGACTTCAGCTTCGTTGTATTGCGACTTCATTCCCGCAGTATTTTTGACTTCAGCCCCGTCGCATTTCGACTTCAGCCCCGTCGCATTCCGACTTCAGCTTCGTTGTATTGCGACTTCATTCCCGCAGTATTTTTGACTTCAGCCCCGTTGCATTTCGACTTCAGCCCCGTCGCATTTCGACTTCAGCCCCGTAGCATTTTGACTTCAGCCCCGTCGCATTTCGACTTCAGCCCCGTCGCATTCCGACTTCAGCTTCGTTGTATTGCGACTTCATTCCCGCAGTATTTTTGACTTCAGCCCCGTTGCATTTCGACTTCAGCCCCGTTGCATTTCGACTTCAGCCCCGTCGCATTTCGACTTCAGCCCCGTCGCATTTCGACTTCAGCCCCGTCGCATTTCGACTTCAGCCCCGTCGCATTTCGACTTCAGCCCCGTCGCATTCCGACTTCAGCTTCGTTGTATTGCGACTTCATTCCAGCAGTATTTTTGACTTCAGCCCCGTCGCATTTCGACTTCAGCCTCGTAGCATTCCGACTTCAGCTCTGTTGTATTGTGACTTCATTTCCGCAGTATTTTTGACTTCAGCCACGTAGCATTTTGACGTCATTCTCATAATATTATTTTGACGTCATTCTCATAATATTTATTTAATATTATTCTCAAAATATTATGACTGTAATGTCGTAATCTTAGATTTTTTGCATTTTTTTTATGTGGCACTAAAACACTGTCGTATTAAGAACATGATTTGTTATCAAAACAAGATAAACTGACATGAATTTTTATGATCTAAAAATATTTTTTACAAGCTGAAAAAAAAATGGTGTATGATTTACATGGAAACCATTTTCACTCAGAGATTGCATGTAACTAAGCAGACTAAGACTTCCCTAATAAGACAGCTGCCTATGTAGAAAGCAGATAGTGAATCTGGAACACAGACAGTGATTTGGATCCATTAAGATCTGATCATTAATGTAATCATGAAAATAAATCTAATCACAGATGAATAAGAATCTGCATAGAGGTCCCGCCCCTTCCACACACACACACACACACACACACACACACACACATAGAGAGAGACAATAGCTAAAGAAAAGGCTTCTTGACAGGACGGAGTGAGCAGATGCTTCATTGTGAGTGTGTGTTGTGTTAGTAATGGGTGTGTGTTCACTGGTTTAAGTGAGTTAAAGGATTCATTGTTTTACACACTCATCCACCTGTACACACACACACACACACACACACACACACACACACTCCTGCTGTTCATGCAGATCGGTGAAACCAGGCAGCACAGATGGTCAACAAACTGGTTAATGTCTGTTCATCCAAAGCACTGCACAAACCCACTGGTGCTCAATCAGTGCACATTCTCAATATCACACGATCCTTGCTGATTTTACATCAGCTATTAAAATATGTTCACACCACAGCTGAACGACGACCAAATCTGATTCCAATCTGTGTCTCCTCACGTGATGCATCTGAGATCCTACTGGATTTAATTTACAAATATCATAGATTTATAGAACTGATTGCTAGAGTCAAACCAAAAATTATTCAGACACCTTTTACTAGTGGACGCAGGACACTATAGTTCATTTATGTAAGTGAGGACAGCAAAATAAAGTAAACTGTGACATATTATACCCACAAATTATTCATACAGTCAACCAATAAAATTGATAATAAATTGGCATCAAAAGTTTAATTTGACACTTTGACCTGATCATGTTTTGCTGCATACCTTTCTATCGAAGTTATCTCACATTATCAAGATGAATTTGTTTTGACACAGTTTAACTCTGAGTTCTTGTCTGATTTGTGATATGCGGTTTGAAGTCCTGTTTTGAATCAAATGATTCATGATACATGCTTTAATGTCCCGTTTTGAATCAAATGATTTTTGTGATACACGGTTTGAAGTCCCGTTTTGAATCAAAGATTCGCCATATGCACTTTAAAGTTCCATTGTGAATCAACAGATTCGTCATACGCATTTTGAAGTCACATTTTGAATCAAATGATTTGTGATATGCATTTTGAAGTCACGTTTTGAATCAAATGATTCACAATACATGCTTTGAAGCCCCGTTTTGAATCAAATGATTTGCGATACGCGTTTTGAAGTCACGTTTTGAATCAAATGATTCGCAATACATGCTTTGAAGCCCCGTTTTGAATCAAATGATTTGCAATACATGCTTTGAAGCCCCTTTTTGAATCAAATGATTCACAATACATGCTTTGAAGCCCCTTTTTGAATCAAATGATTCGCAATACATGCTTTGAAGCCCCGTTTTGAATCAAATGATTCGCAATACATGCTTTGAAGCCCCTTTTTGAATCAAATGATTCACAATACATGCTTTGAAGCCCCTTTTTGATTTAAATGATTCACAATACATGCTTTGAAGTCCCGTTTTGAATCAAAGATTCGCCATATGCACTTTAAAGTTCCATTGTGAATCAACAGATTCGTCATACGCATTTTGAAGTCACATTTTGAATCAAATGATTTGTGATACGCGTTTTGAAGTCACGTTTTGAATCAAATGATTCACAATACATGCTTTGAAGCCCCGTTTTGAATCAAATGATTTGCGATACGCGTTTTGAAGTCACGTTTTGAATCAAATGATTCGCAATACATGCTTTGAAGCCCCGTTTTGAATCAAATGATTTGCAATACATGCTTTGAAGCCCCTTTTTGAATCAAATGATTCACAATACATGCTTTGAAGCCCCTTTTTGAATCAAATGATTCGCAATACATGCTTTGAAGCCCCGTTTTGAATCAAATGATTCGCAATACATGCTTTGAAGCCCCTTTTTGAATCAAATGATTCACAATACATGCTTTGAAGCCCCTTTTTGATTTAAATGATTCACAATACATGCTTTGAAGTCCCGTTTTGAATCAAAGATTCGCCATATGCACTTTAAAGTTCCATTGTGAATCAACAGATTCGTCATACGCATTTTGAAGTCACATTTTGAATCAAATGATTTGTGATACGCGTTTTGAAGTCACGTTTTGAATCAAATGATTCACAATACATGCTTTGAAGCCCCGTTTTGAATCAAATGATTTGCGATACGCGTTTTGAAGTCACGTTTTGAATCAAATGATTCGCAATACATGCTTTGAAGCCCCGTTTTGAATCAAATAATTCGCCATACGCATTTTAAAGTCCCGTTCTGAATCAAATGATTCCCCATACGCACTTTAAAGTCCCGTTCTGAATTTAAATGATTCGCGATACGCACTTAAAATTCCGTTCTGAATCAAATGATTCGCGATACGCACTTTAAAGCCCTGTTCTGAATCAAATGATTTGTGATATGCGCTTTAAAGTCCTGTTCTGATTTAAATGATTCGCCAAATCATTTTACGTGCTTTGAAGTCCCGTTTTGAAAATTAAGTTTTGACAAATTTACAAAATATCTTCATGGAACATGATCTTTACTTAATATCCTAATTATTTTTGGCATTAAAAAAAATGGCTAATTCAGCTACAAATATATAAATCATTTTTGCTCTATAATCTAGTTTATTTCTGATATTTTTGTTTTACTAGTAGAAGTTCTGAACAGCTGGTAACTTAAAGCTTTAGGATCCAAAGTGGCTTGTAAGTGAAAATATTAATTTCAAACCATAGTGTTGTGGTTTTCATGTGAACACAGACAGGATTAAGCAGCGTTTCAGGAGCTCCAGAGCCGATGCTCAGACTCACAGCAGCGCTCTACGGCTCAATTAAGCAGAGATTAGCGCTCTCCTTTAACGAGTGTCTCAGCAGAGTTCATTACCGACAATCAATGAAGTTCAACAAGCAACAATTAATGAGACGCTGACCTCCGCCGACACCCGCAGACCGCAAACGCTGATAAAATAATGATGCTCGAGCTCAAACACGTGCCGAACCAAACAAATAAAATCAGAAACTGCTGATTTATTGACAATTTCTCATATGAGAAACACCTGATGAAGAATGAACAGATTTAATGGAGTCAGAAGAGCGATCTGAAGCACTTTTAGCATCATAATGACACTCTTAATGAATTAACCCACTGCTTTCATTCATTAGAGCCGAACAGATCAACACTTGAGCTGAAGTGAGTGTCATAGCGCTGTGTGTGTGTGTGTGTGTGTGTGTGTGTGTGTGTGTGTTACAGTTTGAAAGGAGCTGCTACAATAGAGCCCAACACAATGACGCAATGATGCTTCATTCACACTAACAGCCTTTAATTTATCTGCACCATTTCATTCAAATGATCCGCCTCCTTCAACCCACCAGAGAGAGAGAGAGAGAGAGAGAGAGAGAGAGAGAGAGAGAGAAAGAGAGAGAGGTTTGAGTCCACATTTTACCCAAAAAAAAAAAAAAAATGTTGAATGAAAATTTTTTTTTAACATGTTATGTTCAATGTAAATTTTCTTGATTTTCATTTAGTTTTAGTGTTTAATTTTCTGATTTTTTAAAAGGTTTATTTTATTTTTTATCATTTTTTTTTATTTGACTTATTTAACATGTTTTATTTTACACGTTTTTGCATTACAGAGTAGAGTTTGGGCGTAAAATGTGTGTTTTTTTTTTAAAGTTTTTAAATAATTTTATTTGACATGTTTTTGCATTACAGTACACAGAGCTTGGGTATAAAATGTGTTTTATATATATATATATATATATATATGTGTGTGTATATATATATATATAAATAATATTTTTTATGCATATTTTTCTTATCTTATTTATTTTACTTATTTTACATTTGACATGTTTTTGCATCACAGTGTATCAAGTTTGAGCAAAAATTTGTTTAATTTAATTTTTTTTTTTTTAATGTTTATTTTACTTTTTAGATTATTTTACTTATTTTTAATCATTTTATTAGACATGTATTTGCATTACAGTACATGGAGTTTGGGCATAAAATATACTTTTTTTTTGTTTTTACATTTATCTTCTTATCTTTTTTTGTTTTACTTATTTTATATTTTTCATTTGACATGTTTTTGCACTACAGTATACAGACTTTGGGCATAAAATGTGCTCCAATTTCTTATATCTTATTATTAAAATGTGTGTTTTTTTTTATGTCATTTTTTATTTTACTTATTTTACATTTGACATGTGTTTGCATCACAGTGTATCAAGTTTGAGCAAAACATTTTTTTATTTTTTTTTTACGTTTATTTTACTTTTTATCTTAATTTTTATTTTACTTATTTTTAATTGTTTTATTAGACATGTATTTGCATTACAGTATACAGACTTTGGGCATAAAATGTGCTCCATTTTCATATATATATATATATGTATATATTTTTTTTTTTTTTACGTTTATTTTATGTTTTATCTTTTTTTTTTTTTTTTACTTATTTAAAATTATTTCATTTAACATTTTTGCATTACAATATATCAATTTTGGACATAAATGTTTAATTTTTAAACTTTGTTTATTTTACTTTCAATTTTAAATGTATTTGATTTATTTCGTATAGGTAGCGTTTCAGAAAGTTTAACAGCAGAAATTAGGGTTTTATGCTCGTTACATGAATTATTATGAAAAAAAATATTATCTGAGCTTTAAAAAGTGTTATTTTAGTGTCACTGAGATACTATGATAGTTTTTATTAATATTTAGAATGAGTTGTGTTTTGTTTTCAGATTAGTTTTGGTCAGTTTGTGCAACTGTTTACATTACAGTATACAGATATTTGTCTGTTTATCTTCATTAAATCTTAACTAGGATTTATTTTCTTGATGCAAACTGTGATTTCTTATTTGATCCTGTAGATTTGGTAGTGAAATGTGATTTAGGACATCTCCAGCGAGACTACAGTGGATGCGGGTGATTGAGACGGATATTAGCGGCGTCCCGCTCTGCTTTTCTGGGTGGGCTTTGTCATCGGGTTTTGAGCGATTTTTCATGGCCGTCCCTCGAGCTGTGACCCCAGCGCAGGCCCTTTATGAGGCTGACAGGCCAAAGCTGAGAAACATGCTGTCGCTGTGATAGCATGAAATCAGGAACAAAAGCCCCCCTGGAAGAGGGCCGACGGCCGCAGGACAACAAGAGCCCAGCCGCTGATACATACAGAAACAGCACACAACTCACCCTCAGTCTGACGCAATATAGCTAAAATCACTATGGATTATTCTCAAATTATGTCATTTATTATTTATTAAAATATCATAATTATTTTCTTATCTTTATTTTGTATTTTTATATATTATTTTTTATTTTGTTTTACATTTATATGTATTTTTTTTATATATATTTTGTATATTGATTCTTCTCTTTTTTACTTTTTATTTAATTTAACTCATGTTTAATTCATTATCCATTTATTTTATTTATTTTGTACAGGCAGTGCTTCAGAGGATTTTTGAGCAGAAAAATCTGAAGGTTGTATGTAAAGAATTTACATGAATAAAAAAAAAATAATATTACTGAGCTGTAAATTATGACGCCGTTTTAGTAAAAAAAAAAATTAAAAAATAAATAAAAATTCTTATATTACAAGATTAAAGCCGTAATATTTTAAGAATAAAGTGGAAATACTTCAAGAATAAAATCTAAATATTACAAAAATAAAGCTGAAATATTTGTAGATTAAAGTAGAAATGTTTCGACTTCATTCTTGAAATTACAACGGCATTTTTAGTGAATATACTCTGAAAAATATTACATTTAATCTTGTAATTGCTACAAATTAATTATCGTAATTTTGACTTTATTTTCAAAACAAGACTTTATTCTTAAAATAGTTCGACTTAATTTTTGTAATATTTAGATTTTATTCTCATTATTTTGACGCTATTATTGTATTTTGACTTTATTCTTAAAACATTTAGATTTCAAAGTCAAAATTACAAGAAAATAAAGTTGAAATTACAAGAATAAAGTAAAAAATTTTTGAGAATAAAGCTGAAATATTTTGAAAATAAAGTAAAAATTATAAGAATACATTCAAAATATTGTGAAAATAAAGTTGAAATTACGAGAATATTTTCTAAATATTCTAAACACTTTATTGTCATAATTTTGACTATTTTCTAAATATTCCAGCTTTATTCTCGTAATATTTCAACTTTATTCTCGTAATTTCTACTATTTTTGTAATATTTCGCCTTTATTCTTATAATTTAGACTATTTTTTAAATATTTTGTCTTTATTCTCGAAATAATTCGACTTATTCTAGTAGTATTTTGACTTTATACATTATTTTTGTAACATTGAGATACTGTTATAGTTTTACTTTTTATATATTTAGTTTTTTAATTTAAATTATTGTTAAGGTAATTTTTTTTTTATTAGTAATATTTTATTTTAATTCAACTAAAATTGTGATATATATATATATATATATATATATATATATATATATATATAAAAATAAAATTATTATTGAAACTAAATTAGTCAACTAGCTGATTTTTTTTATATTTTATTTTGAGTAACAAAAATGTTTTTTCGTGGTTTTAATTTCAATTTCAGTTTAGATTGAAAATATTGGGAAAATAAAGTTTAATTTACGAGAATAAATGTTATAATAAAATAAAGTTGAAATATTTAGAAAATAAAGTAAAAATTACAAGAATAATAAAAAAATAAAGTTGAAATTACAGGAATATTTTCAAAATATTCTGGCTTTATTCTCATAATAGTTAGACTATTCTCATAACTTTGACTTTATTTTGGCTTTATTCTCGTAATATTTCAACATTATTCTCGTATTTTGTACTATTGTTGAAATATTTAGACTATTCTCATGATTTTTCAACTTTATTCTCGTAATTTTGACTTTATTTTCTAAATATTTCGTCTTTATTGTCAAAAGTTTTTTGTATGTATACTCATTATTATTATTATTATTATTTTTATTATTATTATAATAACTAAATTAGTCAACTAGCTGAAATTATTTTATATTATATTTTATTTTGAATAACAAAAGTAGTTAATTAAGTAGTTTTAATATCAATTTAGTTATCTATAATAACAAGGATGTAAATACAGCCAGAACTATAATAGAATCTGTAAAGTGTCTAAATGAAGACACTTTGAAGTGACAGACAGATGTTGGAGCGTCAGCTTCATGAAACAGGAAGCAGTCACTGGATTCATCCTGAGCTCTTCCTCCATACAGCAGATAAATCACAGGAGGAATTAAAGACGAGAGGCCATGAATCCTCAATGTGCCACTTAATGGCTCTCTTAAATATGACGGGCGAGCGGCGGGACGCTCCTGAACGAGGGCTGGCCGTGTTTAATGTCAGTCAGTGAGAGGAGCCCAAATGCCAGCGCTGACACCAGACAAACACGCAATCACCACGAACAATCCCACAGGAACACAGCTCATGAACGCCGCCTTAAGATTAACGCTTGAGAAAAATGGGAAATAGAGGCCTGATCACAACAACATCTGCAAAATAAACCCAGTGGAATGTGTATGTGAAATACAGCAAAATATAATAATGACAGGAAAAATATACAATATACAAATAAATATAAAATAAATATTTAAAAAAATGAATTAAAATATAATAAAATAAAATAATGCATTTTTAAAAAGTATATCAAATTAGTATATCAAATTGTAAAAGTATAAACAAGTATAAAAAATTTAAAAAGTTTAAAATACAGCTAAATATAATAATGAAGGGAAAAATATAAAATATACAAATAAATATAAAATAATGCATTTTACAAAAAAAGGTAAAAAAAAAAATTAAATAAGAAAATTAAAATTTTTTATTAAAATATAATAAATGACAAAATAAATAAAATAAATGTATAATAAAACAATTTAAAAAAAAAAAACTAAAAGAAAAAAGTATTTTAAAAAGTATACCAAATTTTAAAAGGATAAACAATTTTAAAAGTTTAAAATACAGCTAAATGTAATAATGAAGGGAAAAATGTTCAATATACAAATAAAATAATACATTTTACAAAAAAAAAAAAAAAAAAAAAACTTTAATTAAAAAACTGAATACGAATAAGAGAATAAAAAAAAAGTAATTCAATAAAAAGTTAATAACTAAACAAATAACATAAATTTAACAATTTAAAATAAACAAAGAAAAGCGGAACAATAAACAAACAAATAACACATATATTATAAAACAATTTAAACTAAACTAAAAGAAAAAAGGCATTTTCAAAAAGTATTTAAAAAATATTTTTTTAAAGTTTAAAATACAGCTAAATATAATAATGAAGAAAAAATATAAAATACACAAATAAACTATAAAATAATATATTTTACAACATTTTTTTTAAAAACAATTAAAATATAAAACATAAAAAAACAAAGATATAATTCAATAAAATATAAGCAACAATAACTATATATATATATATATATATATATATATATATATATATAAAATAAAAAAAGCAAAATGCTAAATTTTAAAAGTATAAAAAAAATTTAAAAGTTTTAAATACAGCTAAATATAATAATGAAGGAAAAAAATATAAAATATACAAATAAAATATAATACATTCACTTTAATTTCACTTTTTTAAAAAGTTAATCACAAAATAAATAAATATATAATAAAACAATTTAAACTAAATGAAAAGAAAAGGGCATTTTTAAAAAGTATAAAAAATTCAAAGTATAAAACATTTAAAAAGAATAAAATACACAGATATATATAAAATAGAAAATAATACATTTTACAAAAAAATAATAAAAAACCTAAATCAAAATATAAGAAAATAAAAAATAAATATTTAATTCATTAAAAAGTTAATAAAAAATAAATAACAAATGTATATAACAAAACAATTTAAAATAATAAAAAAAAGTTTAAAAAAACAATATATTATAAAGCTAAATAAACTGCACTAAAATAAAACAGAAGGGTCAAAGAAGAAAAAGGGTTTAAGCATAAAAAAATAAGTATAATACTGCTTGAAATAGTTGTTTTTCCAAAAAAAAAAAAAAAGTAATTTAATTGCATTTTTGCTTTTGTTTTTCCTGAGCATAAAATAATTATCACACATTTTTCCCTAATTTACAGAAGACACCCACTAAAATATAATTCAGTGTAACAATCTTGCCAGGCATATTTACAACAAAAATCAACAAAACAAAAACAGAATAAATGAAGATGAAAAGTTAAATAATGTAATACTAAATAAAAATAAAATAAACAAAAATGAATGGAATAAAATAAATGTTGGTTCTTAAAAGCAGTACAAATGATGAGCTGTAATATGTGCCTGTGAAGGACGCTCCTGATGCTCTGAATGGAGTCATGATGCCGTAAGGGCCTCGGTCCTGTGATGTCTGTGCCAGGCGAAGCCCTCGCGCCCGTCGCGGCGCTCCAGCTGTGCCAACATCAGCCCCGGGGCCGCCGTACGGAGCGCGCTCAAACGGCCTGTTGTTAATGAGGCTGTGAGAGGAACATTCTTCATTCTCTCTGCTTTAATTAGGCTCTGATTAAAGGCGCGTCGCTCGCCCGCGATGTGTGACGCTCTTTGTTTGCGCTTTTAAAAACACGCAGAGAGACGGACGGAGAAAAGAGGCGCTTGTCCATCCGACGAGGCCATCGTCAGAGATCATGCAAACGCTGAAGGATGAGGCGAACTGTGCTGAACCAATGAACACATCCCTTACGCAACTCTTCCTCATGAACTACAGCACAAACAACCACAGAAACCACAAACACACGCCTCGCCAAACTCATCACTAACAAACCACTGAAACAACAAACTACTATTTACCCGTCTATTCATCCATTGGTCTAACTATCTGTCCATTCACCTCTTTTCCAACTATTCAGCAGTCCATCTGTCCACCTCTCTTTTCCATCCATCCATCCTTTTGTCCATCTGTCCATCCATTCATCCATCCATCCACCTCTCTTTTCCTTAATCCATTCAATTTATTCGTCTATCTGTCCATCATCCATCTTTTCCATCCACCCATCCGTCCACCTCTCTTTTCCATCCATCCATCCTTTTGTCAATCTGTCCATCCGTCCACCTCTTTTCCATCCATCCATCCTTTCGTCCATCCATCTTTTCCATTCATCTATCTGTCCATCCATCTGTCCACCTCTCTTTTCCATCCATCCATCCATTCTTTTGTCCATCTGTCCATCTCTCTTTTCCATCCATCCATTCTTTTGTCAATCTGTCCATCCGTCCACCTCTTTTCCATCCATCCATCCTTTCGTCCATCCATCTTTTCCATTCATCTATCTGTCCATCCATCTGTCCACCTCTCTTTTCCATCCATCCATCCATTCTTTTGTCCATCTGTCCATCCGTCCACCTCTCTTTTCCATCCATCCATCCATCCATCCTTTCGTCCATCTATTTTTTCCATCCATATATCTGTCCATCCATCCGTCCACCTCTCTTTTCCATCCATCCATCCATCCATTCTTTTGTCCATCTGTCCATCCGTCCACCTCTCTTTTCCATCCATCCATCCATCCTTTTATCCATCCATCTTTTCCATTCATCTATCTGTCCATCCATCCGTCCACCTCTCTTTTCCATCCATCCATCCATTCTTTTGTCCATCTGTCCATCCGTCCACCTCTCTTTTCCATCCATCCTTTCATCCATCCATCTTTTCCATTCATCTATCTGTCCATCCATCCGTCCACCTCTCTTTTCCATCCATCCATCCATCCATTCTTTTGTCCATCTGTCCATCCGTCCACCTCTCTTTTCCATCCATCCTTTCATCCATCCATCTTTTCCATTCATCTATCTGTCCATCCATCCGTCCACCTCTCTTTTCCATCCATCCATCCATTCTTTTGTCCATCTGTCCATCCGTCCACCTCTCTTTTCCATCCATCCTTTCATCCATCCATCTTTTCCATTCATCTATCTGTCCATCCATCCGTCCACCTCTCTTTTCCATCCATCCATCCATCCATTCTTTTGTCCATCTGTCCATCCGTCCACCTCTCTTTTCCATCCATCCTTTCATCCATCCATCTTTTCCATTCATCTATCTGTCCATCCATCCGTCCACCTCTCTTTTCCATCCATCCATCCATCCATTCTTTTGTCCATCTGTCCATCCGTCCACCTCTCTTTTCCATCCATCCATCCATCCATCCATCCTTTCATCCATCTATTTTTTCCATCCATCTATCTGTCCATCCATCCATTCTTTTGTCCATCTGTCCACCTCTCTTTTCCATCGATCGATCGATCGATCGATCTATCTATCTATCTATCAGTCTGTCCATCTATTCATCTATCCATCAATCCACCTATCTTTTCCATCCATCTGTCCATCCGTCTGTCAATTCATCCATCTGTAAATTTATCCATCCGTTAATTTGGCTGTCCGTCCGTCAGTCCATCCATCCATTGGTTCACCCACCCACTAATCTTTCTATCCATTCATCAGTCCACCTATCTTTTCCATTTGTCCATCCATCCGTCCATCCATCCACCCACCAATCTTTCCATCTATCTATCTATTATTCCATCTATCCATCAATCCCATCACCTATCCATCCATTCAAAGTGTTTGTGATATCTTCTCTTCTATAGTGTATAATTTGAATCAGTTTCTGCTCTCATTCAGTCATGTGGCTACATTTCATTACAAAAGAGTAATTCCAGCAGCAGGCGTGTGAGTGTATAGTGTGCGCTGAGATCCGTTCCCGTCTGACGCTGTTGGATGGAGATCAGATGTGTGTAAACACGCAGATGTGTTTGCCTGTGTGTGAAGATACACTTGTGCGTGTGTGTATTTTCACGGTTGGTTTGACAGCGGCCGTCAGGGTCTCTCTATCTGTCCCACGAAACGCAGGACCACTGACTAATGGATGGATGTGTCCCAAAATTAATTAGCCTGACTAATGTAGTGTGTACTTAATGCCACTGCCGCCTTTGATTTATGACGGGCCAAATGCACAAACACTGTATGAAATGGAGCTTTATTGTGTAAGAATGAATTAAGACACACACACAGACGGCTGCGAGGTCTCTATCCACCACAGATTCTGCCATGTGTGCGAGTACACAAACGCATATGGACAAACACGCAAGCCAGCACACACACACACACACACACACACACACACACACACACACACACACACACACACACACACACACACACACTCAACAATACACAGATACAAGATGCAAAGAACTGTCTTTATCGTGTTTACTTAAGAAACCACACAGAACACTTTAGCAACACCCTAACAATCACCCACAATAACTTAGCATCAAGGCCAAACAACCTACTGAAAAAAAAAAAATGAATTTTTATAATAATGATGATAATAATAAACAACAACTACTTCAGGAGAATAAACACAGATTTTTGTCAATCTAAAGACTACTTTAAACCCTATTAAAATATTAAAATATGTGTTCATAATATAACAAAACATAACATAACACAGAAGGTAACTTAACATCAAAACATTACATAATATAAAACATAACGAAACAGAAAATAAGAGAATGTAACAACATAAAACATAACATCATAACATAAAAAATAACAAATCATGACAACATAACACAAAACATAAAAGGCAACAAAAACAAAACATATCACCACAGTATAACAACACAAAATAATGTAACAACATAACGAAAAAAACAAAACATAACGTAACATAAGATTAAAATGTAACGTAACACAATGTAACACAACGCAACAACAAAACATCATAGCATGTAACATAACACAGGATAACGCAACGTAATAACGTAACATAACGCAACACAGCGTAACGTAACGCAACACAGCATAATGTTACGCAGCACAGCGCAACGTAACATAACACAGCGTAACGTAACAGCATAACGTAACATAACGCAACAACGTAACAGAACAGAATGTAACTTATATAGCAGAACACACAGTAACAATTTAACAAAACAATGTAACGTAATGCAGCATAGTGTAACGTAGCGTAGTATAGCATAACGTAACATAGCTAATGTAACATAACGTAACGCAACATAAAGTAACAACATAACGGAACAGAATGTAACTTATTGTAGCAGAACGTAGCATAGCGTAATGCAATGTAACAATGTAACAACGTAATATAACAATGTAACAGAACAGAATATAACTTAATATAGCAGAACACAAAGTAACAATTTAACAAAACAATGTAACGTAATGCAGCATAGCGTAACATAGCGTAGTATAGCATAACGCAACATAGCGTAACGTAGCGTAGCGTATTGTAACAAACTAGCAAAATGTAACAATGTTACAAAATAACAGCGTAGCGTAACAAACTAACGTAACGCAACAACATAATATAACAACATAACAGAACGTAACAATGTAACAGAACACAAAGTAACAATTTAACAAAACGTAACGTAATGTAATGTAACACAACTTAACATAGCATAGTGTAACGCAGCATAGCATAACGTAGCATAGTGTAATGTAATGCAACATAGTAGCGTAACATAACGTAATGTAACATATCGTAACAATGTAATAACAACGTAACAGAACAGAATGTAACTTAATATAGCAGAACACAAAGTGACAATTTAACAAAACAATGTAACATAGCATAGTGTAATGTAACGCAGCATAATGTAACATAATATAATGTAGCATAGCGCAACATAACGGAACAATGTAATATAACAACTTAACAGAACAGAATGTAACTTAACAAAACAATGTAATGTAACGTAACGCAACATAACGTAACGTAACAACGTAATATAACAATGTAACTTAATGTAGCATAACATATTTAACAACGCAACGTAACGTAACGTAACAACGTAATATAACAATGTAACTTAATGTAGCATAACATATTTAACAACGCAACGTAACGTAACGTAGCATAATGTAGCATAGCGTAGCAACTTAACGTAACATAACGTAACAACGTAATATAACAATATAACAGAATGTAACAATGTAGCAGAACACAAAGTAACAATTTAACAAAACAACGTAACATAACACAACATAACGTAACATAAAACATAACACAACACAACATAACAAAGTGTAACAAACCAACACAATGTAGGATAATGATCTGACATAACAACATTACATAATGTTACACAACATAACTTAAAATAGCATAACAGAACATAAAACCTAACCTGACAGGACATAATATATAACACAACACAACAGCGCATGCCCACTCTATTTCTGTTTAAAAACAAACTGATCTGACACTGGCATGAGGCCATCAATTAGAAAGCTCTTCAAATGTTGAAAAATGAACGTTTTATGAGCCTCTGACTGCCCATTAATGAGCAGTTTACATCAGTCATGTACAGCGAGGCCTCGCTCGCGGCCCCACCTTTAATTTCATGCCGCTCGGCCCTCAGAAGACAGAGGACAAAAGAACGAGATTGATGTTTACATGTGCCGCCCCCCGCAGGAGCCCTTCGCCGCAGATAGGGGGCGCCGGAGCGAGCGCGTCCTCCCATCAACCAGCCAATACACTCCAATTAAAAGCAGCACAAGTTATGTCACGAGCTCAGTAGATCAAGTCAGTAATTAACCCGCCCGTCGGCCCCTATCAATCCTGGGATTGGAACGGCCGCCATTTTCCCACAAATTAAATTTACATTCTATTAAGTTTAATTAGGAGGGATTTTAAATATACTGGAGTCCAGGCGCACGGCCGCGCCGCTGTCACTACACAAACTGATTCACTACCGGCAGAGCCCTGGGGTCCCGTCCCATCCCAGCATGCACCTCTGTGCCACAGCAGGGTCGAACGGAGCCCACCGCACACAGGTGTTCACATGTGACACGGATTTCATCATATTCTCATACTTTCATTTGCTCTGAAATATGAATCATAAGACTCTTCAGCCTTCAATTCAACCCCATCAAGAGAAAACACTCTGCCAAAAAACCAAACGCCAATTTGCTGTATACTTTGAGTATAGGGCAAGCATAAACGCATATTTAATATACATTTGAGTATGTATAGTATCTTTAACATGTCTTAAATTATGATATGTATAAATATATAGTTAAACTATGAATATATACTTAAAATATGATACGGTGTATAAAGTATCTTCAAGTATTTATTTATATTCATTTACATTTAAAGACAGTGTAACTATATATTGATTTAAACATTAAAAAACAAAAATAATAAATAAATAAACAAATAAATTATTTATATATATATATATATATATATATATATATATATATATATATTTTTTTTTTTTTTTT
Organism: Cirrhinus molitorella; assembly: GCA_033026305.1. Lineage (NCBI taxonomy): Eukaryota > Metazoa > Chordata > Actinopteri > Cypriniformes > Cyprinidae > Cirrhinus > Cirrhinus molitorella. The sequence goes on along the minus strand of CM065126.1, from coordinate 1,402,729 downwards.
TTTTTTTTTAAGTTTCAAATATCTTAATGAAAAAAGTATAACTAAGTAATTATATACTTAGGATTTATAGTATATTTAAGTATAAACCTATTAAATGTAGAAATATATAGTTAAACTATACATTTAAAAAATATAATCTAGTGTATATAGCATCTTCAAGTATATATTCATACTAGCTTATATTTAAAGATAGTGTAACTATATATTGATTTAAACGTTTTAAAATAAAAAATATACTTAAAGAAACTATACACTTAAAATGAAGTCTATAATCTTGATTAAAAAAGTATAAATAATTATATACTTAAATATCTAAGTATTTATAGTATCTTTAAGTATAAACATCTTAAATGTATAAATATATATAGTTAAACTATCTTTAAGTATAATATTTGAAAAATAGTATAGTGTACATTCATACTAGCTTGTATTTAAAGATAGTGTAACAATATATTGATTTAAACATTTTAAAATAAAAAAATATACTTAAAGATGCTATACATATTTAAAGTCTAAAATATCTTAATGAAAATATTAATTAAATAATTACATAACCTAATTTCTAAATATTTAGTATCTTTAAGTTTAAATGTCTTAAATGTACAAATATATAGCTAAACTATCTTTAAGTATAACATTTAAAATATAATCTAGTGTATATAGCATATTTAATTATACATAAGTATATAAGTATACACAAGTGTACATATTTTTAAAGTCTAAAATATTTTAATGAAAAAAGTATAATTAAATAATTACACTTAAATATACAAGTATTTATAGTATCTTTAAGTATAAGTGTCTTAAATGTAGAAATATATAGTTCAACTATCTTTAAGTATAATATTAAGTAAAATATAATCTAGTGTATAGCATCTTCAAGTATATATTTACCAATATGTAGTTAAAGGTAGTGTAACTATATATTTATGTATTATAACTAAAGACGCTTATTAAAGTATACATTTTAAGTATAAAATATCTGAAATATCTGCTATATACATTTTTAAGATATTTTATGAAAATTCTTAATTATTTTTGGTTATAATTATACTTAAAGGTGGTATATATACTTAGATGTTCAAAGTAATAAAGTGTAAAATATCTTTATAAAAAAGTATAAATATACAAATATGTACTTAAAGTACTAAGTACAAAGTACTAAAATCTAAGTCTTTAAGCAAAGACAAGTATTAATAAATCTATACTTAAAATATCTTTAAGTTAATGTAGTGTCCAAGTATAAAATATCAGTCAGTGCAGTCAGATAAAATCACTGAAAACCAATCTGAATATCTTATTTGGTGTTGAAGTGCATTGATCTTGTTGTAGGGATATTTAAATATTTGCTTTATTAAATATGGTGCACAAGCAGAAGCGCAATCGTTACGGAGCGCTTCATCAGACGCACATTTAAACAAACTGGTGTGAATTAGTGTGCACTAGTGTAAATCAATCTCTAGTTAAACTGCAAGGGGGAAAAAAAAAATCAATACAGCGGCGCAATCTTGAGTCGAGCTCGGACCCAACACTAATTGTGTGGCTGACGTTAATTGACATTAAAGTGTTGAACTAGTTCCTCACTGCCAGACCAACACACACACACACACACACACACACACACACACACTCAAGGCTATGTTGTTTATGTGCTTTAGACCATCATTGCTGAACACTTTATTACACACAGATGCACATATCTCTAAATCAGACGTCTAAAAGAGCGGCGGATCTATTTTAACGAGCTCTGGCCGGTGATGACATCAGAGCGACGGCTTCAGAAACAGCTGAAACACAACTCATATAAACCAGCTTTACTAGTCCAGAGTCTCACACACACACACACACACACACACACACACTTATTTATGGAAGTAAAAAAATTAATCTAATAGCCTTAAGGGGAGACACCGCAGGCAAAAACACAGTTGAGATTTTGGGCTTTTTGGTTGTTCATAAAGTGTTTTTTTTTTTTTTAGTGGAAATAAAACATCCAAAATGCACTGTTAAGTGTTTCTTTCATAGTACTTTATCTATTTGCGTCATTAGATTTCAACTTTGAGCTTTTGCCATCTGGCCGGCGCTACAGAGCCCCAAATACCAGGACGACCGGAAACAAGAACAGTTTCTTCCCCCAGACAATCCACCTTATGAACAGCTCAATGTTCACCCCATTGTGCAATAAATCTGTGCAACAGCTTTATTTTTATTTGTTACCATCCCTGCATCTCTATTCTATTCCATTTTAAAAAAAAGCTTTTGTCGCTTTGGACAAAAGCGTTTGCCAAATGCCTAAATATAAATGTAAATGTTATCATCTGTAGCACAACTGTACATACCACTTATTTATTTTTCGATATATTTATTTATATTTACATATGTGTGAGGGATTTGTTCATATATAATTTGCTTGATCACATACAACATTTTATTCACCAAAAATGTTGAAAATGTATATATATATATATATATATATATTTTTTTTTTTTTTTTTTTTTTTTGGCTGTACTAAGTACTTTGAGATTTTGAGTAAAAACTTTTGACTCTAATATGTAAAAAACAAAAAAAAACAAAAAAAAAAAAAACAAGAATTTTGAAACTGACTTCATCCAGTGTTTAGATTTTGTACTAGAAATATATGCAAAATAGTGCATATTTCATTAATTAATGCCTCATTTGGATATTTAAACCTAACATTTGAGAAAACTTGTAATGCAAAAAAATGTTTGCAATTAATAAATGTAATCAATCAACTGGGTAAGATGATAACTTATAATAATAATTTTTAATTAATAATTTTTATCTAATATATATATTTTTTAATTCTATTCACCTGCAGTGTTGCTAAGATGCTAAGAACTATATCTGGACAACTTTTAAGGCGTTTTTCCTCGTATATACACACAATTTTTTTATAATAAATAATAATTTTTTTTTGTTTTTTTAAATGTGTGTGTGTGTGTGTGTGTGTGTGTGTATACACACACACATATATTCTTTAAATAATAAATATTTAATAAATAGCTTAATAAGCAATTATATATATATATATATATATATATATATATATATATATATATATATCTCAGTTGAATTACTATTTAATTACTATTCATTAATTTCATATTTTTAAAAGTGTGTGTGTGTGTATATGTATATTATTCTTTAAATAATAAATATTTAAATTTAAATTTAATTTAAATTTAATTACTATTGTAAAATAATAATGCTTCATTAAATTCATTATTTAAATACAATTCCATATAATACAGTACTATATTATTATTTACTTTAAAATCATTTATATTTAAACACCCACACACACAAAAGTTTTAGATCTGTGCGATTTTGTTTTTAAAAGAAGTCGCTTCTGCTCACCAAGGCTGCATTTATTTAATTAAAAATACAGTAAAAATTGAGAGATATTATTCGAATTTAAAATGGCTGTTTTCCATGTGAATATCTGTTAAAATGATATTTATTTCTGTGCATTTTCAGCGTCATTACTCCAATCTTCAGTGTCACACGATCCTTCAGAAATAATTCTAATAAACCGATTTGCTGCTGATACATTTTATTTTATCTATTTATTTTTTTATTAATTTATGCATTGCATAAAACATGATCACACACTCAGATCTCATTTAATACCACAAACAAACAGATTTAAAGTTCTCCGTTTGTGTTCAAGTTCAGCTTAATTGATACGGTGTTACAAATCAAGATGTGGCTCCTATAAAATCTGACACTTTGACTTATATCTGCATCAAATAAAAAGTTGAGGCCTGTTTATGACAACTAATAAAAACCATCAACCTGATGGACGAAGAGCAAGGAATGAACACTTATAAACTCCTGCCACAGCAAGGCATTGTGGGTAACATCACACACGAATCAAACTATTTTCAATGCATTATGATCTGTGTCTTTCCAAAGCCACCCAGGATGAGCAGCGTCCTGCATCATTACAGCTCAGACACCTCCTTCCTGCCACACAGGACCTGAGTGAGAACAATGAGCGCGGATCTGCTGAGCTGGTTTACGGCCCTCGCATATACGACTCATTAAGGTCCTCAGGGGCCCAGCTGTGTTTGCCGAGCGGCCCTCCAGCAGCATTGTTATGTGAGGAGGCTTTTCTCACACTCATTGTGTGCTAATGACGCCTTTAAACACCAGCGAGGGCCCTTCAGAGCCTTCAAACACATGATGCTATAAAAGTTTAGAGTTTATTTGCATTTGAAGTCGAAGTTATTTTACATCTTAAGACCAATTCTGTGTGCAAACGTCTTGATGTTGTGACTTTTATCAGTCGGAACAAATGAAGAGTGAAGATAATGTTAAAAACGCTTTATTAGTGGTTTATTCAACACTCTGGAAATGGAAGGTCAAGTCGAGCACAATGCATTGTGGGACACAGCATGCAATCGCTCATCTGAGGATTCAGTGCATACTGGAAATCTGTGCTTATAGACTGCTATAGCTTTTAATATTTCGAATTTCAGATTTTTTTTTGCTTTCAATTACATTTTCGTTACAGTTTGAGTTATTTGCTTTGGTCAGTTTTTTATTATTTTGTTATTAAAGTTTAGTTTTTTAATAAATAATTATATACATTTAATAATTATTAATACATTTATTTTGTATTTAAGTACTATTGTAAAATTATTCAAATATAATGCTTTCATTTAACACACAAAATACAGTTTTTGAGAAAAAGTCCCTTCTGCTCACCAAGTCTGCATATATTTGATTTAAAAAATACAGTAAAAATTGCTAAATATAAATGTGTTTTGATGCTGTGACTTTTATCAGTTAAAAACGCATTTTAGCAAATATTGCTCATCTATGTGCATGTGTATTTAATGCATACTGGAAATTAGTGCTCATGAATTTAAGATTGGATTTTTTTATTTTTTGTTTTCAATGAAATTTTGTTTCAGTTTCAGTTATTTGTTTTGGTCAGTTTTTTAGTGTTTTATTTTATTTTATTTAAAGGCTTGTCTCATATTTGAATGAAATATTTTAAAATAAAAAAGATAATTAATAATAACAAAAATTAAATTAATAAAAAAAAAAACAATGAATACACACACATATAATTATATATTATATTTAATTAGATATTTTATATAAAAACATTTTAAAAATCTAAATATTTATAATGAAATAAGTTAATGAAATATAGTAGTTTAAAATAATAATTAAAAAAGAAAAAATATATAAATAATTTATTACATAATGAAAAATATATTTTAATAAAATATAGTATTTAAAAAAAATAACTAAAATGATAATGAATAACTTAAAAAAAAAAAAAAAAAAAAAAAGAATGAATATCAACAATATAAACACACACGTTTAATTAATTATATATATATATATATATATATATATATATATATATATATATATATGTATATATATATACTAGGGCTGTCAAACGATTAATCGTGATTAATCGCATCCAAAATAAAAGTTTGTTTACATACTATATGTGTGTTTAATTTGTATATTTATTATGTACATATAAATTCACACACATACATGTATATATTAAAACTAAATATTTATATGTATATATATTTATACCTGTATAGATTTTAGATTATAAATGAATCTAAATATTTTAGATATAAATCTAAAATATTTTTCCTTAATATATACATGCATGTGTGTGTATTTATATATACACATAATAAATATACACAGTACACAAATATATAGGATGTAAACATAAACTTTTATTTTGGATGCGATTAATCGTGATTAATCGTTTGACAGCCTAATATATATATATATATATATATATATATATATATACACACACATATTTAATTAGATATTTTATATAAAAATAAACAAGATATAAATATTTTGAATAAAATAAGTTAATAAAATATAGTATTTTCAAATAATAATTTATATTATATATATATATATATATATATATATATATATATATAATTTATTACATAATTTAAAATATCTTTTAAAATATAGCATTTGAAAACAACACGTTTATTATTTATTATTATTATTATTATTATTATTATTATATATTCTATTAGATATTTAATTAGATATATTTAATTAGATATTTTATATAAAAATATAAAAAAAAACAATATTTATAATGAAATAAGTTTTAATGAAATGTAGTATTTTAAAATAATAACTGTTAATTACTAATAATTAAAAAAAAAAAAATAAACGCGCACACACACACACACACACATATATAATTTAGTGTGCATTGTATTGAAACTTCATTGTGGGAAACATAACTGTAAGGCCAAGCAGTGTGTTCTGCTGTACATTATGGCAAACGCAGCAGGTCACACAAGTACTCTCTGCAGTACACTTCAGCAACAGCACATCCAGTATGCTAGCATGTTATGGTGAAGACTGTAAGAGTGTTTGACTGACCTCAATGACCTGCTTGGAGTCCAACCTGAAGTTAAAGTCGCCGAAGATGAAGTACGGCAGCCGCTCGAACCGCTGATCCGTGATCCTGCAGAGAGATCGAGACACACTCGGGTCACTGGCGATCATCTGTGCGGCAGCCCCACCTAGTGGACGAGTGACTGACAGATGATTGACAGCTGAGCCGCTGATGTCACTCATCCACTCAGGAGGCTTAGTGGCCCTTTTATCTGCTGATCCGCTGCTCACTGCAGGATTCATGAAGTGCAGAACTCAAGATTCACGCACCTGCGGGTCTCGACGACGTCTTAAAAAACGCACCTTAAACGAGGGATAATTAACTCCCCATAGCAAATAATTTACTTGAGCGAGCGATGAAGAATTAGGCCGAGCCGGACGAGCGTGCGCCGGTGGATTAATGGAAGGAGGATGCTGGGCCGGCTAATCGGCGGGATAAATCTCAGCTCACTCCCAACACCTAATAACAATGTATTTATGGCCCTGTAAAAGAGAAGCCTCTCCGCCGCGATCATAAAACACACACTTTTACATCTCTGAAGCTTCACCGGCTCTCAAACTCATTGCGCAATCTCACACACTACACTGATCTGATGACCAGCTTAACAAATACGTGACCCTGGACCACAAAACCAGACTTAAGTGTCAGTTTTCAAAATTGAGATTTATACATCATCTGAAAGTTGAATAAATACGCTTTCTATCGATGTATGGTTTGTTATGATAGGACAACATTTGGTCGAGATACAACTGTTTGAATATCTGCAATCTGAGGGTGCAAAAACATCTAAATATTGAGAAAATTGACTTTAAAGTTGTCCACATGAAGTTCTAGCAATGCATATAACTAGTTAAAAATTAAGTTTTGATATATTTACAGTAGGAAATTTACTAAATATCTTCATGGAACATGATCTTAACATCCTAATGATTTTTGGCATAAAAGTAAAATCAATAATTTTGGCCTATACAATGTATTTTTGGCTATTGCTACAAATATACCCCAGTGACTTAAGACTGGTTTTGTCATCCAGGGTCACATATACAGCATCTGTGTGCAGCACAAAGACAAAAAAGTTTTTTTTTTGGTGTGTATTTACACTGCTGCTCAAAAGTTTGGGATCAGCACGATTTTTTATTTTTTATTTTTTAGTTTAGTATTTTTTTTTATTGATTTTCCAAATAGAGAGTTAAATGGAAGACAATATAAAATTAGTTACAACATTGCAAATAAGTACATCGAATGAGATTAACCAAAATATTCCTTTCTCTCTGGATTAATTACAAATGGAATAAAATAAAATAATAATATAAATAAAAATCATAAATCAAATAAATAATAATAATAATAATAATAATAATAATAATAATACAATACTAAATGATACAAAGCACGATTTTTTATTTTTTAAAGAATTTTTATATGCTTATCAAGGCTGCATTTACTTGATCAAAGTATTGTGAAATATTATTATAGTTTAAAATAATGGTGTTCTATATTAATATATATTTAATATATAATTTATTTATCAGCCATTACTTCAGTTTTCAGTGTCACATGATTCTTATATATTCTAATATGCTGATTTATTACTTTTATTATCAATTTTGGAAACAGTTATCTGCTTAATATTTTTTTTTGAACCTGTGATTCTATTCTCAGAATTAAAAAGAACAGCATTCATTCCAAATATAAATCTTTTCTAACTATGCAAGTCTTTGCTATCACTTTTTATCAATTTAACGCATCCTTGGTGAATAAAACTATACATTTCTTTCCAAAAAAGGAAGAATAAAAATGTACTCACCCCATACTTTTAGATGGTAGTTTATACTGTTAGAAAAGATTTATATTTTAAATAAACGCTACCCTTTTCAGTGTTTTATTTGTTAAAGAATTCTGAAAAAAATAAATAATAATAATAATAATAAATATATATATATAAATCACAAGTTCCAACTAAATATTAAGTATTAAATATATATATATTATATATATAAATATATTCACATAGAAAACTGTTATTTTTAAATTCAAATAATATTTTACAAGATATATATATATTTTTTTCCTGTATTTTTGCTACAAAATGCTGTCTTGATGAGCATAAGCATAAGCTTTTAGGGGAATTTTATGGTACTATATTATATATCTGGAATAGTTTTTATATAATCACTTTTTGAGCGGAAACTTTAGTCTTTTTTCAAATATTTTTATTATTATTATTATTATTATTATGATATCATTATTATTTTAAAAAGCAAATAATAATAATAATAATAATAATTACAAATAATAATAATAATAATAATAATACATACATACATACATACATATATATATATATATATATATATATATATATATATTTTTTTTTTTTATGAAATATATATTTTTCAAAACATGTTTTGCTCTAAAAATCAAAAGGCATAAATCTAAATGAGTTGTGTTCCGAATTTGAGGTTGATATCTCAAAAAAAAAGTGAGATTTAGTTAGTTGCAGTACCAAACGCTTCCACTAGATGAAATTTGCTTCCCATTTATTTTCAATGTGCTCATTTTTGACTGTGAACAGCACAAATGTGGCCATTTTTCAAAACCATTTAACCCTTCGAATCATGTCCATAATTTTTGTGTTCATATAAGAAGTACCAAAGCTTTACCAAACTTTGTACCAATCCTATGAAATAAAAAAATATTTAAAAGACTAAATGTAAATGTTTTTCTAGTGAAAAATGACCTGATGAGCAGATGACTGGTTAAAAAACAACAGCTCAGACAGAGAGAGAGAGAGAGAGAGAGAGAGAGAGAGAGCTAGTAAAGCATGTCTCTCTCTCTGTGAGTGTGTGTGGGCAGCTTTATCTCAGTAACAGGCGTGTCTAATGCGATGGCCGCCAGGTTTTGTCCTCAGACCCGAGTCAGGAGCGGCGGGTCAGAAGGTAACGCTCTGTTTACACGCTCGTTTCCTAAAGCTCTCGCGCTGACCCGCCGCGACAGGCCCTGACTTTTAGCCCGGCCCCCGGGGGCCCCAGAGTCACACATTAGACGCAGCACCGCGGCCGTCAATGGGACGTCAGGTGGGGGGTCCGAGAGACATTCAGACACACTGTAACTGAGACAAACACACACCACCATCCACACACACATCACACTTAATGAATGGCACGCTTTTACAAGATTAGACATTAGATGCTGCAGGAGCCTTTCCATCTGACAACCATCCAGAACACCTCAGGAACCATCACTTTACACTTTATCCATACTTCACATCCTCCATCAGTTTTTATTATTTATTATAGATGCATATTATTTGTTATAAAATGTAGCATTATTATTGTTACGTAAATCACTCTTAATTCTGTAACAATTTAACACAAGGTGTTAAACATTTTATGTCTGTAGTGAAATTAATGGTTTTAAAAATATGTATTTATTTATAATATATTTCATTTCTATTTAGAATTGATTATAATAATTATATAAAGGTAAATTAATAATTTAAATATGTAAATGTTGCAAAAAAATACAAAAAAATATATATTTTGTGTCTGCAGTGAAATGTTTTTAAATTAATTATCTGTAATATTTCTGTAGATTTTTTTAATTTACAATTTATTATATGTAAATATTTTTTTTTTTTTCATTTTGCTAAAAATATACAAAGATGATACAACATACACATACAAATCTATAAAATAATTTTGTATTTAAATAAGTTATAATATTTTGTCTGCAGTGCAGTGAAATGTGTTTTTGTATTGTTTATTTGTCATATTTCTGTTTATTTTCTATTTATTTTTTAATGAATTTTTTTTCCTTTTGCTAAAAATATTTTAACTGTAGTGATGCATTTTTTTATAATATTTATTAATACATTTTTATTTATTATAATATATATTCATTTACATAAATACTAAACATTTAAATTTATACATTTATTTGTTGTTCTTTTTTTAATTTTAGCTATTAATTTTGTAAAAAAAAACACTATATATGAATACTATTACTACTAAGAAAATGCTTTTAAACACACATATACACATACACATATACACACATATACATATATATATATATATATATATATATATATATATATACATACACACACACACACACACACGCATACATGCACTACATTTTTAATTTCGTACAAATAATATTTAAATAACTTATAATATAATATAAATGTCTGCAGAGAAATGTATTAAAATGTTATATTAAAATATAATATTATAATATTTATTTATATGTATTACTTATAATATTCATGTCAATTTATACAAATATTATAAGTATCTTTATATATTATTATTATTATTAATAATTCTTATTTATATGTGACCCTGGAGCACAAAACCAGTCTTAAGTAGCACAGGTATATTTGGAGCAATAGTCAAAAAATGTCAATATATCAAGACATAATTTTTGTATTGCTAAGAACTTAATTTGGACAACTTTAAAGGCAATTTTTGCATTTTTTCGCACCCTCAGATTGCAGATTTTCAAATACTTGTATCTCGGCCTAGCTTTCAGCTTCTTTCAAATCTCACTTTCCAAAAAATGGACCTTTTATTTAACATATTCCTTTTTCTTCTGTAAATCACAAAAGTAAATGTGGCAAACGTGTCCAGTCTCTGTAGTGGTGCAGATGTAAAGTGCTGTGGTGAATGTGTTTGTGTTGTTGTTGGAGACACCTGTGTGTGAAGCGGCTCAGTGCTGTGGAGACAGCAGTGAGGCTCACAAAGCGGCGCGCAGCACTAATGCAGCTTTTGTCTCGCGCCCGAGGAGAATCCAGGGAGAATGTTAGCGTTCTGGGGAATGTGCTCACTGACGGCCGGCTCAATGGACCACCGGAGGCCTCGGGAATGACCTCTGACCTTCAGAGGTGACCACCCTCTGACTGCTGGCCGTTCACAACATTCCCTCAGAGCTGTCAGGTGTGTGTTTGTGTGTGTGTGTGTGTGTGTGTGTGTGTGTGTGTGTGGTCATCGAAGGGCTACGGGACAGATATGCTGAAATGTACTTTTACCTTAAAAAGCGCGTCTTAATATGTTTTTTTGCACACGAAACAAAATTAGGTAGAGTATATAAAAAAATTATGAAAAAAAAATAAATAAAAAAAAATCAAGTATTTTCTAATCCTAAAAATGTAATTTAAATAATACAAAAATGAACAATAAAAAAAATCATAAAATAAATATGAAAAAAAAAACATTACAAATATGTTCTTATCTTGTCCTCTTTTTTTTTTTTACAAATTAAAAATGTAATTTTAATAATAAAAAAATCTATAAAAATACTAAAAAAAACATGAAAATAAAATGTAATTTTAATAATCAAATAATATAAAAAAATATAAAAAAATAAATAAGCAAATAAAACATTACAAATGTTTCATTGTCCATTTTTTTGCAAATTAAAAGTTTAATAAAAAATAAAATCTTGCCTGTATTTTTTTTTTACAAATTAAACATTTAATTTAAATAATGCAATAATAATAATAATAAGATGAAGAAGAAATAATATGAAAATATAACATTACAAATATTTTCTTGTTTTGTCCTTTTTTTACAATTAAAAGTGTAATTTAAATTAAAAATATATATATATATATATATATATATATATGAATAAATATGAAAATAAAACATTACAATTATTTTTTATCTGGTCCATTTTTTTGCAGATTAAAAATGTAATTTAAATACAAAAATCATAAAAAATAACAAAAAAAACAGGAAAATTACGTTAGAAATATTTTCTTTGCTTGTCCATTTTTTTAAATTAAAAATGTAATTTAAATAATAAAAAATAATAAACATAAATATAAAAATATAACATTACAAATATTTTCTTCACTTGTCCTTTTTTTTGCAAATTAAAAATGTAATTTAAATAAAAACAAAAAAATTATAAAAAATAAATGACAATAAAACATTAGAAGTATCTTCTTATCTTGTAATTTTTTACAAATTAAAAATGTAATTTAAATAAAACAAAAATCATAAAAAATCATAAAAAATCTTAAAATATAAATATGATTTTTTTTGCAAATTAAAAATGTAATTTAAATAAAAAAAATAATTTAAAAAGTATATAAATAAAACATTACAAATATGTTCTTATCTTCTCTATTTTTTGTGCAAATTAAAAACGTAATTTAAAAAGTAATAATAAATAAATAGATAAATAAATACATTTAATATTTATTTAAATATAATCAAAATGTCAGTACAGAAGATGTAAATAATAAATACAAATATCTCTATACAATTATTATGAAACAGAGCGCAATGTTGATAAAGTGTGCAGAAATGTTGAGGATTGTTAAGAGCGGTTCTGAAGTGGAAGTGAGGAAATGAATGTGTGTGTGCTCCGCTGTGTGTGAATGTGTTTATGTTTAAGTGTGAGAGCGTTGTTCGAGTATTTTGTGTATGAGTGTAGGGTGTGAAGGGGCCTGGCTGACTGATTAACCTTTGACCCCTGGGCCTCCCAGGGTGAGAAGGCAGCTAACAAAGTCAATGCTGATCGACACTAATACCTCCATTGAGCAGCGGCGCACTAACACACAAAAACACCACAAATCACTCCCACACATCCACCGCTGCCGAGGTCACACACATCCCAACATCATCTACACACTCACTCACATACACTCATCGCAGAACTGAAATGAGTCATGCCAAGGTCACACACTCACTCAAGATTTTATACATTCAGTTCTTATGTGTGTGTTTAGTCAGATATATTCTGTACATGTATTACATGCATATTTAGTCACTAAACTTACAGTAAAGTGTGTGTAAATAATAGATACAAAAAATAATAAATCCTGCAACTTGTATTGTATAAAAAAGTAGCAATAGATGAAGTAAAACATTCAATAAATGCTATATAACTTAAGTTAACAAATTATACAAGGAAAAGTAACAATAGAATAAAATATAACTAAATAAAATAAAATATAAAATAAAATATAAACAAAATGTAAAATGAAAAATAAAATAAATATTATAGCATTTTTTACATTTAGTAAATAAAGTAGACTTCAATTTTTTTTTTAGAAATCATTATATGAAAGCACTAAAGTCTAATAGCAAATAAAAAGCAAAGTCTATTAATAAAGTATATACTAAATTAATAAATTAAACATGGAAAAATAAAATTAAAATAAAACTAAATAAAACTAAAACAAAATAAAAAATAAAATGTATATATATATATATATATATATTCTAGTTAAAAAATATGTAAAATATAAAGAAAATGTAAAATAAATAAATAAATAAATATTATATTATTTTTTATTCTAGTAAATGAAGTTCACTTACAATTTAAAAAAAAAGTCCAAAATAAAAAATAAAATGTATATATATATATATATATATATATATATATATATATATATATATATATATATATATATATATATTTTTTTTTCCTCTAGTTACAAAATATTTAAAATATAAAGAAAATGTAAAATATATATTTTTTAAATATATTATATAATTTTTTATTCTAGTAAATGAAGTACACTTACAATTTTAAAAAAGTCCAAAATAAAAAATAAAATGTGTATATATATATATATATATATATATATATATATATATATATATATATATATATATATATATATATATATTTTTTTTTTTTTTTTTCCTCTAGTTACAAAATATTTAAACTATAAAGAAAATGTAAAATAAATTTTTTTAAAATATATTATATTATTTTTTATTCTAGTAAATGAAGTACACTTACAATTTTAAAAAAAGTCAAAAATTAATATAAACAAAAATTACATATAAACAAAATGTAAAATAAAGTAAAATAAACAGAAAAAAATCATTTGTTTTAACCTAGTAAATAAAAAAATAGCAAAGTCTATTAATAAAAAAAATAAAATAAAAATAACAATATAAAAATGTCACAGTAAATCTACTAAATTAATAAATGAAACATGGAAAAGCAATAAAAAAAACTTAAAAGAAAATATAGACAAAACATACAATCAAATATAAACAAAATGTAAAATAAAGTATAAAATCAAATACAAAAAATAAAAAATAGACAAAATATAAAATCGAATCAAATATTAAAAAAAAGGTCAAATAAAGTATAAAATCAAATACAAAAAATAAAAAATAGACAAAATATAAAATCGAATCAAATATAAACAAAATGTAAAAACAGTACATCATGAAATGATGTGAGGATCACAGTTATCCACTGGTGTCTCTAGATCTCAGTATTGGCATTAATCTCAAGCTGGAAACTTTGTGTTTCTCTGTTAAAAACGCTCTGCTTATTGACACGTTTAGCTCTCTCTCTCTCTGTGTGTGTCTCTCGCTCGCCCTGGTTCCCTTTCAGCCTGTTGTTCTGGGAAAAGCCAAAAGGGAAACATTTAGCCGGGAGGCTCTTTGAGTCGGCTGACAGTTGACTGATGACCATCCATAAAGTCACAAAGAATAGTTGTGTGGCGTCCAGAGCGGCCCGCCGCTTCCCCCTGGGAAACTAATTGCCCTGAATTGTTAACGGCAACATTATTTTTCTGCCAATCACCGCGTCTCAATGGGCCAAAAATGAGCATGAAACAAGCCTTTTGACTGAACAGAAAAGTTAAATGTCTCCAATGTTGATCAAATTAACTTCGGCCGCCTGACAATGGACTATATTTGTGTGAAAATAAAAGCGGGCCACAATGGGGCTCTTTTAGGCCAGATTTCACAGTTGTGATGTAAAACCGCTCCGGCCTCAACCTGAGCACATCTTCTGAAAGGAAGAGCAAACGGGAACATATCTGCGCACACAAAAGACCCACGGACCTCGGATACGTCAAAAACAGACCCGTCCGCTCGCCAACGCACGGCCCAGAGCGCAAAACGCCGACGTTTACTGGCCCTGCATGTCAAACGGCGACCACACACAATCTGCAGCCTTCCCAGGAGGCTTCGGGAGATAAACGGCGCTCGTCTGTTACTGACTTTATCTGATGGCTCCTTCAGTGAGGAGACCCTCAAAACACACACCGTTGACTTTTCACTGGGACAACCCATCTGCGGTCAAATGAAACTTTCATTTTAAGGTTTTTAATTATTTGATGATTCAGTAATGCTTTCGTTTGGTGTTCTTTATTTTATTTATTTGACATTTTTATGGTTTAGCTAAAAATACACCTAGGTACATTTCAATAATTGAATAATAATTGAATAATAATTTATTCATTCTCTGAGCCCAACCCATTTGCAGTGAAATAAAACTTTAATTGTAAGATTTTTAATTATTTGATGATTTAGTAATGCTTTAGTTTGGTGTTTTTTAATTTATTTATTTAGTTGACATTTTTATGGTTTAGCTAAAAATACAACCAAGTACATTTTGAGTTTTTAACATTTCAATAATTGAATAATAATTTATTCATTCTCTGAGCCCAACCCATTTGCGGTGAAATAAAACATTAATTTTAAGATTTTTTATTATTTGATGATTTAGTAATGCTTTAGTTTGGTGTTTTTTATTTTATTTTATTTTTTTATTTTTATTTATTTATTTATTTATTTATTTATTTGACATTTTTATGGTTTAGCTAAAAGTACACCCAAGTACATTTTGAGTTTTTAACATTTCAATAATTGAATAACAGTTGAATAATAATTTATTCATTCTCTGAGCTCAACCCATTTGTGGTGAAATAAAATTTTAATTTTAAGATTTTTAATTATTTGATGATTTAGAAATGCTTTCATTTGGTGTTTTTAAATTAAATTAAACTAAATTAAATTAAATTAAATTGACATTTTTATTGTTTACCTAAAAGTACACCAAAGTGCATTTTGAGTTTTTAACATTTCAATAATTGAATAATAATTGAATAATAATTTATTCATTCTCTGAGTCCAACTCATTTGTGGAGAAATAAAACTGTAATTTTAAGATTTTTAATTATTTGATGATTTTGTAATGCTTTAGTTTGGTGTTTTTTATTTTATTTTATTTGATATATTTATTTATTTTATTTATTTATTACATTTTTATGACATTTTCTGATGTCGGCAGTCAGATGGCATACAGGTGTTTGCTTACCTGCATGCCATCTGATCGCGGACATCAGAGAATAATTAAATTAATAGTAAATTATTATGAAATGGTAGATTAAGGAAATCTTAAACTCAATGCACTTGGGTGTACTTTTAGCTAAACCATAAAAATGTCAAATAAAATAAAATAAAATAAAATAAAACACTAAAAAGATGAAACCTGTATGTCATGTATTTTAGATAATTAATATTAATTCATTTTAATTAAAAGTTATTTTAATGAAATCATAAAAAAAAAAATTAAATCAAAAAATATTTTTTCTAAATAAATTTATAAAATAAATATAAACAAATGTATATAAAATGTTTAACATTTTTAGTAATTGTTTTATTTTGATGGTTTATATACATTTAGATTTATGTTTATTTTATTAATTTATTTTAAAAAAGAAATATATGAAAAATATGATTTCATTAATTTTTTTATGATTTAATTAAAATAAATGTTAATTAAAATTAATTCATATTAATTATCTAATTATATTCATTCATCTATTCACATATATATATATATATATATATATATATATATATATATTTTTTTTTTTTTTTTTTTTTTTGGCTATTATTTTACTTTATTTAAAAACAAAAAAAAAGTATATATATATATATATATATATATATATTATAAATCTGGACAGTTTTTGAGCATTCATGAGTTATAAATTCAAAGGAATTGAATTAAATTCCATTCATTCCAATGGGGTTAACATTGATAATTCTCAGATTATATCTTCTTAGAAATTACATACAATTATATAATTGAACAAGATTCCTCTTCAATATTGAAAAAAACATATGTGAATTTTGCATACTAGTTTTTTTGGTGTAGTTCATGCCTAATCTGAAATTTCACAGAATTTCTCCATTTTTACTTTATCATTTTTTCACATTCCCTGTTGCCGATCAGATACGATTTGGCTTTGGTTTTCTAAAGCACAGATTGTTCAGGTCCAAACGGAGTGCAAAAACAAGTTAGTGAAAGCCTTATGAGGGTTAGAGACGAGGTGAATGTGTGAGGAAAAGTCAAAGTGTAAGAGGTGTGAGTGTAGGGGGAGGCTGAGGTTACAATGGGCCTGAAAGTCGGTTCCCAAACGCCGCTGAATGGCACACTGTTGGAGGTAGCGCTGCTTTCAAAAGGCTGTTCAGCCACATTGTCCTCCTCGATCACAACAGGAGAATAGACTTTACTGGTGGCTGCCAAAAGGTTAGTAGCGCCGCTGAAAAGAGCCCAACATTATTCACTGCTTTGGGGGAAGGTGTTTCCCACTCGAGGGCCGGATCTCAGCTCCATTCAGACGTCCGTACGGATCCAATTACATTAATTAAAGGTGTGCCAGAAGACAAGTACACTATTTCTTCCCAAAACATTTTGGTCAGCCGAACCCATTTGGTAAAATAAAACTCTCCTGAAATCCCACTGAAATTATGAGTTGATATTTCTAAAATTTTACAAAATATGATTATTTTGCATGATGGTTTTTATTTATTTATCTGACATTTTTATAGTTTTTAAAAAAAGAATTAATATTAATATTAATTAGCTGAAAGTACATTCTGCATTTTTAAGTTAAGATTTCCATAATTTAATAATAATTTAATAATTCTCTAATGTCGGTTAAGATACATGTTAATTTAAAATACATGTTAATTAAATTTTATGTTAAATTTATGTTAAATTTTATGTTATATTTTGATTTTTTTTTTTTATCTGTCATGTTTATAGTTTTAAAAAATAATTAATATTAATACTATAATAATACTAATTAGCTGAAAGTACATTCTGCGTTTTTAAGTGAATTTTTCAATAATTTAATCATTCTTATGTCAGTATCACATGATATGCAGGTGAACAAATTAAATATTTATATAATTATATAATTATATAAATCATTATATAATAAAATGAATTATTATAATTGAACTAAAATAATTATATAATATAAAATTATATATCAATATTTATATTTTTTTATGATTTAATTAAAATACATGTTAATTAAAATTAATTACCTAAAATATTTTCTGTTATATTTTAATAATAACAACGGAAAGATGTTTTTTTTTTTTTTTATTCAAATAAATGTAAATAATATTAAAATGAAATAATAATAGCAAAAAATATTTCCTTATGGGATTTTTTCCAATGTATTATTTCGTTAATAATTGTATAATAATATAATAATGATCTGGTGTCAGTTAATGGTCATGACATACAGGTGAACAAACGAAATATCTTCACTTATCTGTGTTCTGCTTTGACTGATTTATTCTAAAAATGAATTAATTTCAGGAACACATTACTTCAGATTACACCCAACACTTAGAGAACGTCATTTAATCAGGAAAACAAGTGTTTATGAGATGAATATCAATAAAAGAGCTGAAAATGTGTGAAAACCCTCAATGTAAGCAGGAAGAAAGGTCTTTTTAAACTTGATCTTGGCTATAAATCGGGGTAAATGACGGCGTAATAAACTCCTCAAGCGCTGCTCTGCTCTCTCATTGGACAGAAAGCGAAGGCGAGAGTGGAAAATTATGATGTGCGAGGCGTAATTCATGGTTTGCACGCATTTATCGAGAGTGGAAGTGCTTTCAGCAGATTGTCTCACCTGTCCAGAACGAAGCCCAGCGCTTTCTGTCGCGTGCCCGAATAAACCGAGGGACTCTTCTCCCACGCAACCAGGTTAGACGCGTCGTGGAAAAGGTGGATGTTCACCAGGTCAAAGGCACTGAGAGACACAGAAAAACACATCAGAGTTATTTTAAATTTTTGCACTTTAATTAATTTTAAAAAATATATTTTAGTGCATTTTAAAATATTTCTTTTAATTTAATAAAATTATTCTGAATGATTTACATTTTACATTTATTTTGTTAAATTATTTTTACAAATATTTCATACTTTTAGTATTTTCTTTTGTTTTATTCTGAATTATTTCATTTTGATTTAATTTTAAACTATTTTATTTAAATTCATAAAAATGTGTCATTTTGTTTGTTTATTGTAAATTAGTTCAAATCAATTAATTGATTTTATTTAAAATAATAACTTAAAACTGTTTCTATTTTTGTTTTATTTTGATTTCTTTTATTCCTCATTTTTATTTAGAATACTCTTAGCGTTTTATTTTGGTTATTTTTTTTCTTTTAATTTAATAAAAAAACACTTTAGTATGTTTTATTCTGAAAGATAAAATTTTACATTAATTTTGTTAATTTATTTTTTACAAATATTTCATACTTTTTTTAGCATTTTATTTATTTTTTTCTGAATTATTTAATTTTCGAAATTATTGTGTTAATTTATTTTTTTAACTTAATTATTTTAAGTCATAAAAAGTGTTATTTAGTTGACTTTTATTTTTTAATTATTTTTAAATTAATATCAATTTATATTTCTTTTTTTTTTAATATCTTTTATTTAAATTCATAAAAATGTGTCATTTTGTTTATTGTAAATTAGTTCAAATAAAATGTAAGTATTTTATTTTAATTGATTTTATTTAAAATAATAACTGAAAACTGTTTATATATATATATTTTTTTTTTTTTTGATGTCTTTTATGCCTACTTTTTATTTAGAATACTCTTAGTAAGCGTTTTATTTTGTTTTTTTTTCTTTTACTTTAATAAAAAAACACTTTAGTATGTTTTATTCTGAAAGATAACATTTTACATTAATTTTGTTAATTTATTTTTTACAAATATTTCATACTTTTTTTAGCATTTTATTTTGTTTTTTCTGAATGATTTAATTTTCGAAATTGTGTTAATTTATTTTAACTTAATTATTTTAAGTCATAAAAGGTGTTATTTAGTTGACTTTTATTTTAAAATATTTTTAAATTAATATCAATTTATTTCTTTTTTTTTAAATATCTCATACTTAATTTTGAATTAATTTAAGTCATAAAAAGTTATTTTGTTGACTTTTGTTTTAAATGAACATTTTATTTTTTTTTTACATTTTATTTTAAAATTATATAAAACATTTTTTATTTATTAAATATTAATTTATATTTATTATTTTATTAAAATATCTCATACTAATAAGTGTTTTATTTGGATCTAATTTTAGATTATGTTATTTTAAGTCATAAAAAAAGTGTTATTTTGTTGACTTATTTTAAATTCTTTATTTTAAATTAGTTCAAATAAAAATAAACTTTAATTGTTTTTATTTAAAAAGAGTTAATATTTTTGTTTTACTTTGATTTGTTTTATTTGTAATTCATGATATCTCATACTCTTAGTACGTGTTTTATTATTTAACATTTAATTTTAGATGCTTATTTTTATTATTTTTTTATTTTTATTATTATTAAATTACATTTTTTATTATGCATTTTAAAATGGCATTTTTATTTAAAAAAACGTTTTTATATTTAAGTTGGATTTCATTATATATGTATATATATATATATATACATACATACATACACACACACACACACATGCATACATACAAACTTATAAAAACTTATAATAACTTATTTATAATGTTATATTATACAAGTTATGCATTTTTTTTCACTTTCATTTTACTGTCACTTTCACTTTCACTTTATTTTTATTTAAAATATTACTTTTTAGTAAGTGCTTTATTTTGATTGTTTTTATTTATATTTTTATGTTTTTTTTTTATCATATTATATTATTTTTATTTATATCATTTTTTTATTTATATTCAGATTCTTAAGTTTAGTTAATGTTTTATTTTGATTTCATTTTAAATGGTATTTTTTATTATTATTATATTTAATTTCAGATGCTTATTTTTATTATTTTTTTTATTTTTATTTTTATTAAATTAAATTTTTTATTATGCATTTTAAAATGGCATTTTTATTTTTAAAATTTTTTTATATTTGTTTAAGTTGGATTTCATTATGTGTATATATATATATATATATATATATATATACACACATACATACACACACACACACACATAAATGCATACATACACACAAACTTATAAAAAACTTATAATAACTTATTTATAATGTTATATTATACAAGTTATGAATTTTATTTTTATTTAAAATATTACTTTTTAGTAAGTGCTTTATTTTGATTGTTTTTATTTATATTTTTATATATTTTTTTATTTATATAATTTTTTATTTATATTCAGATTCTTAAGTTTAGTTAATGTTTTATTTTGATTTCATTTTAAATGGTATTTTTTATTATTATTATTATTATTATTATTATTATATTTAATTTCAGATGCTTATTTTTATTATTTTTTTTATTTTTATTATTATTAAATTACATTTTTTATTATGCATTTTAAAATGGCATTTTTATTTTTTAAAAAGTTTTTATATTTGTTTAAGTTGTATTTCATTATGTATATATATATATATATATATACACACACACACATATATATACACACACATATATATATATACATATATACACACACACATACATAAATGCATACATACACACAAACTTATAAAAACTTATAATAACTTATTTATAATGTTATATTATACAAGTTATGCATTTTATTTTTATTTAAAATATTACTTTTTAGTAAGTGCTTTATTTTGATTGTTTTTATTTATATTTTTATATATTTTTTATTTATATAATTTTTTATTTATATTCAGATTCTTAAGTTTAGTTAATGTTTTATTTTGATTTCATTTTAAATGGTATTTTTTATTTTTTTTATATTTGTTTAAAATATTACTTTTTAGTAAGTGCTTTATTTTGATTGTTTTTATTTAGATTTTTATATTATTTTTTTTATATCATTTTTTATTTATATTCAGATTCCTAAGTTCAGTTAATGTTTTATTTTGATTTCATTTTAAATGGTATTTTTTATTATTTTTTTTATATATATATTTGTTTAAAATATTACTTTTTAGTAAGTACTTTATTTTGATTGTTTTTATATACATTTTTATATTATATTTTTTATATCATATTATATTATTTTTATTTATATCATTTTTTATTTATATTCAGATGTTTTATTTTGATTTCATTTTAAATTGTATTTATTATTATTATTATTATTTTATATATATATATATATATATATATATATATATATATATATATATATATATATATTTGTTTAAAATATTACTTTTTAGTAAGTACTTTATTTTGATTGTTTTCATTTATATTTTATTAACATTATTTCTTTATTTATTTTTAATAACTCACAAACTCCCTGCAGTTCCCTCATTAACCCATTTGGAAAACCTTGATGGGCACAAATGAATACATACATATATACACATATAAAAATCTGAATGTGCTCACAGATGAGTAAGAATAGCTGTAGCCGTGTGTTTGTTGAATAAAGACTGCAGTAAAGTGCTCATAAGTGATTGAGGTGTCAGTAATGAGGTCTAAAGTGTGAGAAAGGCGTGACTAAGCCTGTTATTCCTCTGTCACCTTTTCATTAGCTTCGTCCCTCGTTCATCCGTCCAGCGGCTCTTGTTCTGGTGTCATCCTGCTATTGCATTATCCTCTGTCTCAGTGTCTCAGTGTGCTCATGTAATGTTGTGTGTCATCTGTCATATGGAAGAGGTGGGCTAACGCGATTAGCTCTAATCTAATCCTGCGGTTCAGACTCGCAGGAAAAGCCATGGGTCGGCTTGCAGCGGCACACGAGCGCGCTTTAGTCGTTTAGCAGGAACTTTTATCCAAAGTGACTCACGCTGACTTATTACAGCGCCGCTTCTCCACCGATCAGAGGAACAACCTACAACCGGACCCTCACCACACTTTCATGGGTAAAACTGCATTTAAAGTGGTGTAGGATGAAAACCACGCACTGAAACCATACATCCTTTTAAGAATCCAAGTTTATTGCAATGATTCCCAAGCGTTTTGGTCAGACCAAGTCAAAAAAGTTTGAATGGTTGCTTTTTAAGTTAATATATCAATACTTTAACAACACGTTTGCATGTTCACGGTTCTCTATTGTCCTTTAATGAACACATTAACAAACATAAATATTAATTTTGATTTAATTTTAAATTATTGTATTTTAATTCATAAAAAAGCAAGCAATTTGTTTTAAACATAAAAAGTTTATATAATTTTTATTTAAATTTATTTGTAATTTATATAATATAAATTGTTTAATGTAAGTTTATATTTGTATGTCTTTTATACATTTATTTAAAAAAAAAAGCTATTTCAAACTCTTAGTAAGTGCTTTATTTTGATTTCATTTAAAATTATTTTAGTTTAGTTTATAAACAATTTTTTTGATTGATTTGATTTTACACACATTTAATTATTAATCTATTTAATTTACATTAAAATAAAGAACTTACTGAAATATATATATATTTTCAGTAAGTTCTTTATTTTGGGATATATTTTATTACATATATTTTTATTTAAAATAATATTTTACATAAATTACTTTTATTGTGCGTTTTTTAATTGTTTTTTAATATATTTTTTTGTTTTATTATATACACAGAAAAGCATGTATTTTATTTTAATTTATTTAAAATATTTTTAGTAAGAGCTCTTTTTATTATATGGATTTTTTTTATTCATACCATTATATTACATAGATTACTTACATTTATAGAAATTATGTATTTTATTTTAATTTATTTGGAAATCTAATTTTTAGTAAGAGCTTTATTTTGAGATTATATATATATATATATATATATATATATATATATATATATTTTTTTTTTTTTTTTTTTTTTTTTTTTTTTTTTTTGATTTGTAAGTATTATTGAATGTTTAGTGTTTAATTTGGATGATATTAATTTCTATTTAATGAAAAGATTTTAAGTGTTTTATATTTATTTCTATTTTAAAAACTTTGTTTTTTTTTATTTTGATAATTTCATTTTAATTATTTTATTTTCATTTATTAAAAAAAAAGTAGTGTATCATTTTTGAATAGTTTTTAAATTAAAGTAAAATTAAAGTAAAACACAATTAAATTAATTAAATGTTTAGTGTTTTATTGGTTGCAAAACAAAACGAAGGAAAATAATATTATAATAAAAATATAAAACAAAATAAAAAATACAATAAATAATTGCATTCTAATAAATTATTATACAATTACAAAAATAAAATAAAATAAAATAAAAAGTAATATAATATTACATTATAATAAAACCAGATTAAACTAATGAAAGTCATTTATTTTATTTGTTAAAAAAAAAGTTCACATTTTAGTGTTTTATTTTGCTTTTATATTATTTAGTTCAATTTATTTTTAATTATTAGATTTTATTAAATATTAAATTTTTGTATCTTGTTTTGCCTCCACAGATCTGTCATTTGTTGCAGCTGAAATTCTCCCGTTTACTTCATTAAACCTTCTCTTTTGCTTTAGTTTGTGATTTTTTTGGGGCTTTTTTGGGGTCAAAATGTCAATTCTGTCCTGTTTTACTGACCCTCAGCGTTGATGTACATCACAAGATATGATTATGAAAGGCGTTTGTGATGTGATCAGTTAGTAACTGAAGTCTTCAGTGTCAGATATAAAGTGTCTCTGATGTGTTTGAGGTGGTCTAGATGTGAAGGAGGACAGAAGATGAACTCACCAATCAGCCAGCGCCCATCGGGTTCGGATGAAGCCTTTTCTGGACCATTTACACTGAAGAAAGAGAAAAACAGACATTTAAACTAAATCACAGATGATTCTGTGCTACTGCTGTTCTCATCTCTTCTAAACCGGCTCAGTGTTTTATTTTCCCAGTTTTGGATAAATAAATAAATAAATAAATAAATAAATAAATAATAAAATGTCAAATTTTATGTTAAAAATGTATTTAATTTTTATATATATTTTATATATGTACTTTTTAAATGTATAATTAATTAATATTTTATCTTATTTATTATATTTATAGATTTTTAATTTGATTTAATTTTGTTGTTACATTACTTATTTTATAAACACACACATAAACAAATAATTAAATAATTTTATAGTAAGTTCATAGTAATACAATTAAAAACATAATATATTCTAATAAAATAAGATATCAAATAAGAATCAAGTATTTAAAATAAAATAAAAACTGCAATATAATAATAATATAATATGATAAGACAAATTAAGATTAAGAGCATTGGTAAAAATAAAATAAGATTAGTAAAAATAAAACAATTAAATTAAATTATCAGAAATAAGACAAATAAAATAAAATGGAATAAAAATGTTTATTACATTGTAATAAAACAAGATTAAATTAGTTAAAATATATAATATATAAAATATGTAAAATAATATTATAATAAATTAGTCCAAATAAAATATATTCTAATACATTTAGTAAAAATAAAATACATAATTACATTTAACTACATTTGTATAAAATTGTAAAAATAAAACAGTAAAGAAAAATATAGATTGCGTTATAATAAAACAAGATTAAATTAGTGAAAGCAGAATAAAATATAAGTTGCGAAATAATGTATATAAAAAAATAGTCAAAATAAAATGAAATAATATAATAAAATAATATTAAATGTAAAAATAAAATGTATTTAAAAATGTAAAAAATACAAAATACGTATAAAATTAAATAGAAATAAATTAAAATAAAATACTGATAATATAGACAATAACTAAAATACTATATATATATATATATATATATATATATATATATATATATATATAGATAGTATAAAATTAGAAAAACAAAACAGAGTAAAAAATATAGATTATGTTTAAATTTAAATAATAAATAATAATAAATCAAACTGAGTGAGTGGCAGTGTAAATCCACTCTATGAGTGTTTATATTGAACTCTAAACTGACAAAAACAAAGTCTGCAAAAACCAGTTTCATGTGTCACTGTTCAGAAATCAAACACAACGCTGCAAAAGATGAGGAAAATGAGATTTGTCCTTCAGTCTGTGTTCTTGAGAGACTGGTTTCAGCAGTAAAGCATGGGATCACATGACTCTGGACATTATTAAATGAGAGACAAATTGATGCTGTGAGTGTCCTGATTACCAATGCACAGACAAATAAATAAATAACCCCTCTCTCTCTCTCTCTCTCTCTCTCTCTCTCTCTCTCTAATGGGGAGTTAACTGCAGCGATGAATAAACTAATTACCGTCCGGGTCACATAATTACAAATTGACTAATTTTATTTAAAAACTCTGATGCAAATGAAAGGCCTGAGAGCGATTTGATTGCTCCTCACATCTTTCAGCCAGCATTAGGACAAGATTAACTGGATCAGATTCAATTACATTTGCATACTTCAATTAATCCTCTATGGGCTACGCTGAGGCCGAGCGAGCACACCAATAACACTCTCTCTCTCTCTCTCTCTCTCTCTGGAGAAAACCACTTCAGTCTGCAGCACAAATACAGATTCATACAACTGAGAACAGCATTCCTGGACAGAACAATACATTACATACAATTACATGATCAAGACACTGAGAACACGCCTAGCAGGACGATTTAAAGCAGCTGGAAAAACTTGAAGATTGAACATTTAGACAGACTAGATGTTCATAACATGATTAGCATGTTGTTTTCATGATTAGCATGTTGCTAACATGATTAGCAAGCCACTAGCATGATTCTAACTTGATCAGCATTTTACTAGCATGTTGTTAGCATGATTAACAAGTTACCAGCATGTTCAACATTTCTAACAGGATTAACATGTTACTAGCATTATTTTAGGATGATTAGCATGTTACTAACATTTCAGCATGATTACCATGCTACTAGCATGTTCTCTAACATGGCTAACAAGTTACTAGCATTATTTTAGCATGATTCGTTTTAGCATGATTAGCATGTTACTAACAAGATTAACAAGTTACTAGCATTATTTTAACATGATTAGCATGTTACTAGCATGATTTTAACATGATTAGCATGTTATTAGAATGTTGCTAACATGTTTCTACCATGATTAACAAGTAACTAGCATGCTATTAGCATATTTAACACATTACTAGCATGTTTCTAGAATGATTAACATTTTGCTAACATGATAGCATTATTAACCATCTTTCTAACACAATTAGCAAGTTACTAGCATGATTCTAACATGATTAGCATGTTACTAGCATGTTATTAGCATGTTTAACATTTCTAACATGATTAGCATGTTACTAGCATTATTTTAGCATGATTAGCATGCTACCAACATGTTTCTAACATGACTAACAAGTTACTAGCATTATTTTAGTATGATTAGCATGTTCCTAACATGAATAACAAGTTACTAGCATTATTTTAGCATGGTTAGTTTTAGCATGATTAGCATGTTACTAACATGATTAACACGTTACTAGCATTATTTAGCATGATTAACAAGTTACTAATATTATTTTAGCACGATTAGCATGTTACTAGCATTATTTTAGCATGATTAGCATGTTACTAACATTATTTAGCATGATTAGCAAGTTAATAACATTATTTTAGCATGATTAGCATGTTACTATCATTATTTTAGCATGATTAGCATGTTACTAGCATTATTTTAGCATGATTAACAAGTTACTAACATTATTTTAGCATGATTAGCATGTTACTAGCATTATTTTAGCATGATTAGCATGTTAATAGCATTATTTTAGCGTGATTAGCATGTTACTAGCATTATTTAGCATGATTAACAAGTTACTAACATTATTTTAGCATGATTAGCATGTTACTAGCATTATTTAGCATGATTAACAAGTTACTAGCATGATTCTAGCACGATTAGCATGTTGCTAACATGATTAGCAAGTTATTCACATGACTGTAGTTGCTGGTGTTGGCTAGAGATGGATTAGAAACAGTAGATTGAGTTTCAATAGTCTGAATTGTCTTTACTCATGTATTTAGGAGTAATAATAAATGAGCCAATAACCGTCTCAGGAATTAACATTCCCTCAGTGTAAGTCTATGGGAGTTTTCACAGTTGTAATGGTCATTTTTCGGAGAACAGTAAGTGGGATCAGTTAGAAAAGATACAGCTCACTCGTTCAGATGAGTCTGAGGATCTGGTCTGAGTTTGTAGTTTGTGGAGTTAAACCTCTAGGAGGAGTAGCGCTCACGAGTGTAGTGTTAGACCTGACTAGACCAAACAGAAGTGAAGTATAGACGGTCAGGAAGCGCAGTGGGCGATGTAAAGGTCGGCGTTTGCGGCGGGTGACAGTGATGAACGCACACCAGCGGAGGGTCAGAGAAGCGGCACATAATCTCATCTGCGGCGTCCGGCGGCCCCCGTTGGCCCTCGATCGCGGGTCAGACGCGTCACGGATCGGCCGAATCTCATCCGCTGACCTTCTGCGGCGTCTCATCAATAACGGCAGCTGCTCTCACATAAAGACACAAACGTGGGCTGAGTAATAACTAATAAACAGCAGCTGTGATTGATGAAGAGCGGCGCACAAACGCCCATCTGTCTCCGCTCAGATTAAACAAGACTTCATGCACTGACACACTCCTCAGACCATGAGCACGACTGAATCAGAGAGTCCACATTCGGTCCGCTTCAGGGGACGGGAAGTGAGTCGCAATCATGTGAAAACTCAGAATAATGCAAATCAAACTGAATTGAGAGCATCTGCTCTGAGTCTGGTTCACATGAAGTCTGGGCTGGGATACATTTTGTAGTTAAAATCCAAAGGTTTTCTTTCAATTTCACGCATGAAAAATATTTTATGTAGAGTTTAACTCACCTGTCAAATTACTAAATAAAATATAATAATAATAATAATATTAATAATAATAGAAATAAAATAAAAATATAGAATATTCTAATAAAATAAAATAAAATTATTTAAAATAAAAAACAGTACAATAATGATATTATAATAAAATAAGACAAAACAAGTTTAGTGAAAATAAAATAAATAATTAAAATAAATGATATTATTATAAATAAAACAACTACAATAAAATATAATAAAAACAAAATAAAAAAAGTAAAAAAAAATAAATAAATAATATAATAAAACAAGATAATCAATATTACAAAATAAGAAAAATAAAATAAAATAATTAAATTAAAATAATGCAATATTACATTAAAATAAATGAATAAAGTAAATAATATATAATAATATAATATATAAGACAAAATAAGATCAATAATTAATTAATATTACAAAATAATAAAAATAAAATAAAATAAAATGCAATATTACATTAAAATAAAACTGGACTAAATTGGTTTAAAAAATAAATAAAGTAAAATAATATAATACAATAAAATTTGTCAACATAAAATGAATAAAAAATAATAAATTAATTAAAAAATAATTATATTTTAACAGATGTTTGATCAAATAAAATAAATAAAATTATAATATAATAAACAATAAAAAATAAAAATTAATTAAAAAATATAATAGCACAAGATAAAATAAGATCAATAATTAATTAATTAATATTACAAAATAAGAAAAGTAAAATAAAGATAAAATAGAATGAAAATTATGCAATATTACATTATAATAAAACAGCAACAAATTGGTTTTAAAAAAATAAGTAAAATAATATATAATAAGATAAAATTAGTCAACATAAAATTATTTAAATAATAATTATGATATTTTAACAGACAGTTTAATAAAATAAAATGTATAAATATAAAATAATAAAACTATAATAAAACAAGATAAAAATTGTAAAAAAAAAAAAAAAAAAGATGGTTTATTAACAAAATAAAATAAAATAAAATGTTCACAAATCAAATTGTCCAAATGAGATCTGAGCTCACTTTAAATCCAGAGCCAGTGTAAATCAACTTAGCAGGAGTCAATTTAGAGTTAGCAAGTCATTTCTGACACTGCTCTGAAATCAAATCCAATGAATTCACTGAATTCATGACAACTGAAGACCTGCAGATGTGCATCAAACACATCAAACTACCAGATTACACACAGCAACATGACAAAATCCATGAGCTCGACCTTTCACAAGCCGCTTGTTCTTTCTTATTCAGCGCTTCAATTAATATTGTCCCGCCGGCTGGAGCAGCACTTAAAGCCATAACTCACGAGCGGCGCACATACGGGCCCTAAAGAGGAGACGGGTCACACGCTCATTACACAAACCCAGAGAAGATCAGCCTTCTGTGAGTCAAGGGTACAAACACACAGCACACGCCATCAATCAGAGACGCCTCTTTTCTGATTGGCTGCTGCTGAAAGCGCCGGCTGTCAATCAAACGGGGAACGCAGGTGATGTCATCCACATGTTTGACACACTGACAGCTTACTGATGAAACCAGACCACATCTCATTCACTGCAGGAAAATATCACTATAACATGGAAGTAACTTTTGCTATCTATTCTGATCACACTGTACTGTTTTCCAGTGCGAATTCTCCAATCAAGATCCATTTACTAGAGACAAAAATATCATTTTTTGTCTCTAATCACATTTATGATTAAAGCAACAAAAAATATCTGTCAGTAAAATGAACTTAATTCAAAAGGAAATACAAGTTTTCACCCCCCTTTGACAGATATGTGTTCTTGTTTCAATATTTTAATATATTAAGACATTTATACTAGAAAACGAGACAAAAATACTGAGAAAATATATGCATTTTGGCAGTGAATGCAAGATTTTATTATTATTATTTATCTATTTATTTTGTATCTCCAGTAAATGTAGCTTGATGTTTAGATATTTGAAGTGGAAAAAAAAATTAATTTTGTTTTGTTTTATTATTTTATTTAAATTAAAGCTAAAATTTATTTTATTTTAATTAATTTTCTTAATTTAATAACGTTTAGATATTTGCAGTGAAAAAAAAAAGGAATTAATTTTTATTTTATTATTTAAATGTAAATGTAAATTTAATTTTAAAATTACATTTAAATTTGTATTTTTCTCCAGTAAATGTATTTTGATTTAAGGATGTTTAGATATTTGCAGCAGAAAACAAAACAAAAATAAAAATATGTTTATTTTATTTTAGTTAATTTTATTTTATTTTGCATCTCCAGTAAATGTATCTTAATTTAAGGATGTTTAGAAAACAGAAAATAGGAATTAATTTTTATTTCATTTTATTTTATTTAATTTAAAATTATTTATTTTTATTAAATTTAAAATTATTTATTTTTATTAAATTTAAATTTTATTAAATATCAATTTTAACAGACTTTCTTAATTAAAAGATGTTTAGATGTTTGGAAAACAAAAAAATAGGAATTAATTTTATTTTATTTTATTATTTAAATTTAAATTTTAGTTTAATTAATTTTCTTAATTTAAGTTATTATTTTACTTTATCATTAAAATTTTAATTGACAATTTCTTTACATTTTTAAATTAAATTATTATGATTATTTTTTTTTTTGCATCTCCAGTAAATGTATCTTAATGTAAGGATGTTTAGATATTTGTAATGGGAGAAAAAAAAAAAGAATTATTTTTTTTTTATTGTATCATTTTATTTAAATTTAAATTAATTTTCTTAATTTAAGGATGTTTAAATATTTGTAGAGGAGAAACAAAAAATAGGAATTCACTTTTATTTAATTTAATTTAATTTAATTTAATAATTTTATTTAAATTTAAATTAATTTTCTTAATTTAAGGATGTTTAAATATTTGTAGAGGAAAAACAAAAAATAGGAATTCACTTTTATTTAATTTAATTTAATTTAATTTAATTTAATTTAATTTAATTTATTTATTTATTTAATTAATTTAATTTAATTTAATAATTTTATTTAAATTTAAATTAATTTTCTTAATTTAAGGATGTTTAAATATTTGTAGAGGAAAAACAAAAAATAGGAATTCACTTTTATTTAATTTAATTTAATTTAATTTAATTTAATTTAATAATTTAATTTAAATTTAAATTAATTTTCTTAATTTAAGGATGTTTAAATATTTGTAGAGGAGAAACAAAAAATAGGAATTCACTTTTATTTAATTTAATTTAATTTAATTTAATAATTTTATTTAAATTTAAATTAATTTTCTTAATTTAAAGATGTTTAAATATTTGTAGAGGAAAAACAAAAAATAGGAATTCACTTTTATTTAATTTAATTTAATTTAATTTAATTTAATTTAATTTAATTTATTTATTTAATTTAATTTAATTTAATAATTTTATTTAAATTTAAATTAATTTTCTTAATTTAAGGATGTTTAAATATTTGTAGAGGAAAAACAAAAAATAGGAATTCACTTTTATTTAATTTAATTTAATTTAATTTAATTTAATAATTTAATTTAAATTTAAATTAATTTTCTTAATTTAAGGATGTTTAAATATTTGTAGAGGAGAAACAAAAAATAGGAATTCACTTTTATTTAATTTAATTTAATTTAATTTAATAATTTTATTTAAATTTAAATTAATTTTCTTAATTTAAGGATGTTTAAATATTTGTAGAGGAGAAACAAAAAATAGGAATTCACTTTAATTTAATTTAATTTAATAATTTAATTTAAATTTAAATTAATTTTCTTAATTTAAGGATGTTTAAATATTTGTAGAGGAGAAACAAAAAATAGGAATTAACTTTTATTTAATTTAATTTAATTTTATTATTTTATTTAAATTTAAATACATTTTCTTAATTTAAGGATGTTTAGATATTATTAGTGGAAAACAAAAAAAAATAAAAAATATTTTTTATTATCCTACTTTATTTAATTGTAATTTTATTTTATTATTTAAATTTATTCAGGTCTTAACTTAAGGGTGACTTTTCAAGACCTGCAGAAACTGAGTAGAAGTCGGCCTTTATACAACTAGAAGCTGATTGGTCAATCCAAAGTGGAGACACGCATGATCTGATGTCCAAAACATCGGGCCTGGACGTCCAAACAGCATCCCGGAGCCGCCGCTAATAGGATTCCTTTAGGGAGGCAGATGGATGGCGAATCGGAGCGGTTTCATCTACTAAAAGACGGCATAAATCACGGGACGAAGCCGAGGTTATCGCCAGCCTGCCCGCCTCACGAGAAACCTGCATTAAAGCATTAGTGAAATTAATTCATCTTTCATAAGAGGTTGGAGCCGTATCTGTGATCTACGATAACAACCAATTTCTCACTACTGAGAAAGCCCTTGATAGACTACACAAATCTGCTGCTTTAAACGGCCCAACATTATGTGGAGTGCTGCTCTCCGGAGATTCATGAGCGCGTAAATCAATGCATCGCAAACTTTTCTCTTTCTGTTTTCTCTCGCCGCTTCTGTAAACGTAATTGTTTTCTCATCAGGAGGAAGCGGCGTTATTTGTGAAAGCGGCGGAAATCGGCGGCGGCGCGTGAAAGGCCAGCGCGCCGCTTCTGCATGCATTTACGAGCCGCTGTTCGCCCGAGTGTGGGAGACGGATGGGAGACGAGGACGCGACTGACACCAGCTCTTTATTAGTGGATCAGACCTACACTACACTGATATGAGACACTGCCCACAGTAAATCAGCAGACAAACACACTCTATAGCGTTCATTTAGAGAGGAACGTTAGAAAAAGGTCTTAGATTTCAGAGCAGGAAGTCTAAATGTTGCATGCACTGCAATAAAATTTAATAAAACAAACAAATAAATAAACATTTCTTTTTTTGTTTGTGTTTCAACTACAAATATCTAAACATCCTTAAATCAAGATACATTTACTGGTAAAATAATAAATAAAATAAAATTCCTATTTTTGTTTTGTTTTTCACTACAAATATCTAAACATCCTCAAATCAAGATACATTTACTGGTGATAAAATAAAATAAAAAAATAAATAAAAATTAAATTGAATTAAATAAAAAAGTATTCCTTTTTTATTTTCCACTATAAACATTGAAACATCCTTTAATCAAGATACATTTACTGGTAAAATAATAAATACATAATAAAAATAAAAATAATAAACAAAATTCCTATTTTTGTTTAGTTTTTCACTACAAATATCTGAACATCCTTAAATCCAGATATATTTACTGGTAATAAAATAAAATAAAAAGTATTCTTTTTTTCCCTCTATAAACACTGAAACATGTATTTTTTAATCAAGATACATTTAATGGTAAAATAATAAATAAATAATAAAAATAAAAAATAATGAATGAATAAAATAAAATTTATTTTTGTTTAGTTTTTCACTACAAATATCTAAACATCCTTAAATCCAGATATATTTATGGGTAATAAAATAAAATAAAATAAAATAAAAAAAGTATTCTTTTTTTTTTTTTTTTTTTTTTTTTTTTCCCCCAATATAAACATTGAAACATGTATTTTTAATCAAGATACATTTACTGGTAAAATAATAAATAAATAATAAAAATAATAAATAATAAATTAAATTAAATTAAATAAAAATTCATCTGTCTGCTACTACAAATATCTAAACTTCCACTATAAATATTGAAACATATTTTAAATATTTTACTGGTAAAATAATAAATAAAAATAAAATAAAATAAAATAAAATAAAATAAAATAAAATAAAATCCTATTTTTGTTCTGTTTTTCACTACAAAGACCTAAGAATCCTATAAATTGAGATGCATTAACTGGTCAAATAAAATAAAATAAAATTAATATTCCTATTTTTGTTTTGTTTTTACTACAAATATTTAAACATCCTTAAATCAAGATACATTTACTAGTAAAATAAAATAAAAATGTATTCCTATTTTTTGTTTCCCACTATTTTTGTTTTGTTTTTCACTACAAATATCTAAGCATCTCTAAAATTGAGATACATTTACTGGTACAATAAAATAAAATATTACTGTATATATATATATATATATATATATATTTATTTATTTATTTATTTTTATTTTTTATTTTTTTTTCTACCAGTAAAATGTATCTTGATTTAAGAATGTTTAGATGTTTGTAGTGAAAAACAAAAATAGGAATATTTATTTATTTATTTATTTATTTATATTGCAGTGCAACAGTACAAATTTAAAAGTGCAACATTTAATGATATAACTATGAATTTAAGACTTTATGCTCTGAGACCTGAGGTCCCAATTTAAAAAGTCTTAAAAGAAATATTTAATTTCATTTACTTTTTAAATTATTTTTTACAAACATACATTTTATTTTTTAGTTTTGGTTTTATTATTATTTTCGTAATTTTAATATCTTTAAATTATTTAAACCAATAGTTCACCCAAAAATGAATTGAATAAAGTTGTCATTTTAGGTTTTTTTTTTTGGATGAATGTGTGTTTATGAAGAGTAAAATAACTCTCAGATTTCATCAAAAACATCTTAATTTGTTTTCCAAAGGTCTTACAGGTTTGGAACGACATGAGGGTGAGCAATTCATTTAGTAATTAGTCATCTTAATTATAATAAATGAACACTACTGTGAACTGAATTAACCAGGGATGCAATATTCAAGGCTGTAATGATTTATGACCCAATATGAACTTGAAATTTCAATACTGAGCTCCATGTGAGAAATGCGAGTGAACCAGCTGATGACGTATGAAGGAGCAGACGCACCTCAGGGAAATAGTCTTGAGGAAACTTCTCCTTCTCCAGCGTGGCTGTGTTTGGCAGAGTGTCTGAATGCACCTCCTTACCAACCACCTTCCTGAACTTCTTGGCTGTAGGAGGAATAAAAGAGCAGTGATTAACACACAAACACACAGTTCAGACACGCTGATTAGAGGAAGAGACATCAGGGCGACTGCGCCACCTACTGATCTGATCTCACACACCTCTTCATTTCACACCTGATTCACACTGGAACATTACAACATTTTAATTGAATAAAGATTACAGCCTTCAAAGCCCAAATGACAATACTAAATATATAATAGAAATATCTGTTATCGGCATCATTTAAACAAATATAAAGCCAAAGGGAATTTTTTTTCAACATTTATTTAAAAAAAATAATATAATAGTAGAAATATATACATATTATACTTTTTTTTTTTTTTTAATTACATAAAATTTCATGACTGTAATGCAGCTGGATGCTTTACTTTCTCACTCTCTTTTTTTTTTTTACATATTTATATCTGCATGAATTAATTACTCAAATACATCAGCATGAATTAATTACTAACATCATTTTTTTTTTTTGTGGAAATGCACTTTTGTAAAAAATAACATGGCACATTAGAGCCATCACATTTGTTTTATTTTATCTTATTTTTACTAGTAAATGTATTTAATTTTTAATTTAATTTAATTTAATTTAATTTAACCAGTAAATCTTGATTTAAAGATGTTTAGATATTTGTATTGGAACACACACACAAAAAAT
Organism: Cirrhinus molitorella; assembly: GCA_033026305.1. NCBI lineage: Eukaryota > Metazoa > Chordata > Actinopteri > Cypriniformes > Cyprinidae > Cirrhinus > Cirrhinus molitorella. The sequence continues at coordinate 1,365,967 of CM065126.1, read as the reverse complement.
AAATAAATAAATAAATAATAATAATAATAATAATAATAATAATAGAAATAAATTAAATTTAATTTAATTTATCAGTAAATGTATTTAATTAAATTTTATTTTATTTTACCAGTAAATGTATCTTGATATTTGTAGTAGAAAACAAAACCAAAAATAGGAATACATTTAATTTAATTTACCAGTAAATGTATTTTGATTTAAGGATTTTTAAATATTTTAGAGGAAAACAAAACAAAAAATATGAATACTTAATTAATTTAATTTAGTTATTTTGTATTATTTAATTGAATTTTATTTTATTTTTCCAGTAAATGTATCTTGATATTAGTAGTAGAAAACAAAACAAAAAATAGAAATAAACTAAATGAAATGAAATGAAATTGTATTAAATGAAATTAAATTTAATTAAATAATTAAATTTAATTTAATTTAAAAATGTATCTTGATTTAAGGATGCTTAGATATTTGTAGAGGAAAACAAAAATATGAATACCTTTTTTTTTTATTTCATTTAACTATTTGTTTATTATTTAATTTAATTTAATTTTACTTTACAAGAACATGTATCTTTATATTTCTAGTAGAAAACAAAAAAAATAAGAATTAAAAAATGTCATTTAATTTAACTAATAAATGTATCTTGATTTAAGGATGCTTAGATATTTGTAGAGCAAAAGAAATATCAATATTTTTTTTGATTTTATTTTACTAGTAAAGTATCTTGATATTTGTAGTAGGAAACAAAAAACAAACAAAAAAGGAACACATTTTATTTTATTTTATCAGTAAATGTATCTTGATTTAAGGACATTTAAATATTTGTAGTGGAAAACTTAATAATAATGAATTAATGAAAGCCTTTTATGGCCCTAAAATCCGCTTAATTTTCTTCTTTTTCTGTCTGCGGTGAGATGTGCTCAGGTTTTGTCGCCGCATGAAGGGTTTGATGGAGAGCGTGATTACGGCCATCATGTGAGAGATATCGTGGTCTTTAAGAGCTCCGGGTTTGAGCCGGGCTGCAGGGTCCGGCGGGGGCTAATGCTCACACCGCTGTAATGGGAGTGGCTTTAATTAGCGTGACCGTCGGGACACGCGACCTCTGACCCCTACCGCTGATGAGGTCACGGCTAACTGTCCAATAGCCTGAGTGCACTATTACCACAGGCTGAAATCTCATGAATTAAATCCTAATATTAATAAGCATTACTGTTTCCTATCGGTAACTCCATTTTAGCATGTTTTATAGCTGCTGAAACAACCTTGACCGCGCTGGATGTGATGGGATTGAAGGCGCGCCGAATTAAAGAGACACACGTACCTTTGAAATCAAACTGCTGGATGTTTTTCAAGGATTCGTGGATGAAGTAGCAACATCCTAGGGCCTGAAAGACAAAGAGAGAGAAATTACTCCACTTAGATACACAAAGGTGTGCTTTAGAGTGTTTTCTTTAAGTTTCTGTCGTCTTCTGCTCTGCAGATGTGCATCGCTGGGATTTCTTCACCTGTTTTGAGAAAATTGTGGTCAACCGATATATCTCCAGGACCGATATATCGGCCGATATTTGCCATTTTTTATTATCAGTTTGGCCGATGTGTTAAAAACTGGACTTTTATTCTGGAACACATTTCATTTCAACAAATGTTATGCCTGTGTGTTTAAATATCGGTCAAAAATATCGGCCATTGGCTTTCAAAAAATCCATATCGGTTGATAACTAATTAGTAAAATAGATTAAATTAGTAAATCTGATTAAATCAATGTTGAAGTAGATTTTGTTTTAGCAATAGCTATTTTTAAATAAACATTGTGACATCATACCACCAAGATATCGGCCATAAAAAAATCTATATCGGTTGACTAATACTTAGTAAAGTACCAGATATGCCATATTAAATACGTTTTGATTTCTTTTAAGCCGTTGTTACGCATGCATTTTTACTATTTTTAAATTAGATAGTGTGATATCATAAATATTGGCCTTTGGTCATTAGATACTGGCTTTCAAGAAATCCATATCGGTTGATAACTAATTAGTAAAATAGCAAAATTACATATAAATGCATCTGATCCAATACATTTTGAGGTAGATTTTGTTTTAGCAATAGCAATTTTTTAAATTAAACATTGTGACATCATATCACTTAGATATCGGCCATAAAAAAATTAAATACAAAAATTTGTAAAAATCAATATCGGTGGACTACTACTTAGTAAAGTACCAAAAAGGTCATATTAAATGTTTTGATTTCTTGTCAGCAGTTGTTATGCATGCATTTTTACTATTTTTAAATTAAACAGTGTGATATCAAAAATATTGGTCATTAGATATATTTATCGGTTGATAAATAATTAGCAAAAAACATATAAACACATGTGATTAAATCAATTTTGAAGTAGATTTTGTTTTAGCAAAATCTACATCAGCTTTTTTATTGGCCATTAAAAAAAATCCATTTCGGTTGAGTACTACTTCGTGAAGTACCAAATACATCATATTAAATCTGTTTTGATTTCTTTTCAGCAATTGTTATGCATGTGTTTTAACTATTTTTTTAATTAAATATTGTAATATCATGTATCAGCTATATATTGGCCATTAGATATCGGCCATGAAAAAAAAATTCCATATCGGTCAACTACTACTTAGTAAAATCTGTTTTGATTTGTTTTTAGCAATTGTCATACATGTGTTGTGGCTATTTTTAAATTAAATATTGTGATATCATAAATATTAAGCATTGGCCATCAGATATTGATATAAAAAAAATCCATTTTGGTAGATGACTAATTAGTAAAATGGTAAAAATGCATCTAATTAATTGTTTTAGCAATTGCTATAAATGTGTTTTGACTATTTTTAACTTATATCAGCTTTTATATCGGTCATTAGATATTGGCCATTAAAAAAAAATCATATCGGTCGACTGCTACTTAGTAGGTGCCAAAAACACATCTATTTTTGAAATATATTTCATTTCAGTAATTATTATACATGTGTTTTTACTGTGTTTAAATTAAATACCGATATCCTATATATTGCCATCAAAAAAATACATATTGGTTAACTACTACTTAGTAAAGTACCAAATACATCATATTAAATCTGTTTTGATTTCTTTTCAGCAATTGTTTTACATGTGTTTTTACTATTTTTAAATTAAATATTGCTGTGATATAAATATCAACCATTAGATTTTGGATAAAAAAAAATCCATATCGGTTGACCACTGTTTAGCAAAGTAGCAAGAATACATCAAATTAAATCTATTTTGAAATAGATTTCATTTGTTGTGACTATTTTTAAATTAAACATCAGCTTTCTATCTACCATCAGATATATCGACCATCAAAAAAATCCATAGACCAACCACTACTTAGTAAAGTACCAGAAATACATCTAAATAAATCGGTTTTGAAATAGATTTCATTTCAGCAATTATTACATACGTGTTTTTACTATGTTTAAATCAAATACCGATATCCTATATATCGGCCATCAAAAAATTCCATCAGTCAACTACTACTTAGTAGAGTACCAAATACATCATATTAAATCTGTTTTGATTACTTTTCAGCAATTGTTTTACATGTGTTTTTACTATCAACCATTAGATTTTAGATTAAAAAAAAAAACATCAGTTGACTACTACTTAAAGTACCAAAAACACATCTAATTTTGAAATGTGTTTCATTTCAGCAATTATTATACATGTGTTTTTACTATGTAACTATGTTTTTATTATTAAATACCGATATCCTATATATCGGATATCAAAAAATTCCATATCAGTCAACTACTACTAAGTAAAGTACCAAATACATCATATTAAATCTGTTTTGATTTATTTTCAGCAATTGTTATGTGTTATGTGCATGTGTTTTTACCATTTTTAAATGAAATATTGTAATCATGAATATCGGCCATTAGATTTTCGATTAAAAAATCCATATCGGTTGACCACTATTTAGTAAAGTACCAAAAATACATCTAAATAAATCTGTTTTGAAATAGATTTCACTTCAGCAATTTTTATATGTGTGTTTTTACTATGTTTAAATGAAATACTGATTTCCTATATATCGGCCTGATATTGCCCATTAGATATCGGCCATCAAAACATCCATATCGGTCAAATATTACTTAGTAAAGTACCAAATACATCATGTTAAATCTGTTTTGATTTATTTTCAGCAGTTGTAATGCATGTGTTTTTACTATTTTTAAATTAAATATTGTGATCATGAATATCTGCCATTAGATTTTGAATTCAAAAATCCATATCGGTTTACCACCACTTAGTAAAGTACCAAAAATGCATCTAAATAAATCTGTTTTGAAACAGATTTAATTTCAGCAGTTATTATACATGTGTTTTTACATTGTGTAAATGAAATACTAATGTCTTGTATATCAAAACATCCATATCGGTCAACAGCTACTTTAGTAATGTAGCAAATACCTTTAAAAACAACTGAAATGAGCACTTTAGTTACCGTCGGGTCAATAACGCATCATTTCCCAGCAGATACGGTTGGCAGAATGGAGTGACGTCAGTGGCGTTTCATAAGTTCAAGTGTTTATGTATAACCCGCAGCACAAAAGAGCACAAACCCGCTCTTATGAATATGAAGATAAGGCCTCTTTTCTTATGTAACGAGTTGGCTGCGCTCAAATATAACATGTAAATTATAGCCGGAGCCGGTTCTGTCGAAGCGCTCGATCTGAGCCGCTCAAAGCAGCACAGTCAGAGTTTAGCATGACCAAAGATTTACTTCAATAGGATTATATTCTTAATTTTTACTGAACAATCAGACAGTTTCTGTGTCTGTCGACGGCCCAAACAAACGGAGCCGGCGGGCGTAAGGCGCCGGGGATTTGATGCGGTTCACAGTTCACTAACTGCTTTTCTGAGGGGCTTTTGCACCTCCAGTCCTCAAGTTGGCCTAAAAAGAGCGAAACCTGCTTCCTGTCCACTCGGGGCTCAATGCAGCGGCCCAAAACTGCGGGCTAAAGCTCTCAATAGCGTCTAAAGACGCGGAGAGACGCTCAGGAGTCATGGGAGACGGACGTCCCGGCGTCGGCGAACACAAACGGCCAGAGAATACAGTTAGGAATCAAGAAAAGAGCACAATAGAACTGGTTAGAGAGCGACTGAATGGCCATCTGACGCTCTCAGGTTCTCTCTGCTTCACTGATCTTCACACATATGGAAGCTCTGAGTCCAAAATCAACACTCGCCAAGATCCCGACGAGAGTAAAAACTGGCTTTGGCGAGTAAATGAAACCCAGTTACGTGCCAGTTGGCTGGTGACTTTATTAGGACCTGCTGGAGAAACACGCTGCAAGAAATAAGTCTCTTCTGCTCAATGAGGTTACGTTTACTTGATCAAAAATACAGTAAAAATTCTGAAATATTATTGTAAGTTAAAAAAGCTGTTTGCTATGTGAGTATCTGTTAAAATGTAATTTATTTCTGTGATGCAAAGCTGAATTTTCAGCATCATTACTCCAGCCTTCATGGTCACTTGATCTTTCAGAAATCATTCTAACGGTTCGCAAATTCAGGTTTGATCACAACAATAAATTACATTTTACAATATATTTACACAGAAAACAGCTATTTGAAATTATTACAATATTTCAACATTTTTAATGTATTTAAGTGCATCCTTGTTGAGCAGAAGAACATCATAAACATTAAAAAAAAAAAAACCTGACTGATTAGAGACTGATTAAAATCAATATACATACAATTCACACTGAACTATGAGGAAGTTGTATGTTTTAATATTATTTTTGTGAATGAGAAAGATGCTGATGCTGGACTGGCACTGAAGGACTAATAATTGTCATAATTGTAAAATTACAAATATATCTTTTTAATACATAATATACATAAGGGTTAGGGTAAGGGTCAATAAACATAAATAAATAATAATATATAAATGACAAAAATGTACAAAAAAAATACTAAAACTTAGAATTTTAAAGTAAAATATTAAAAAATAAATAAATAACAAATTGTATTTTCTACTTAGTTATTTCTCATTTTAATATGTCACGAACACCCCAAAATTCTATGCAATTAAAACCATAAATTCATTAGAGGAATTAAAAAAAAACATTAATTTAAATCAAATAAAATAATAAATAAATACATTTTAAAAAATAAATAAATCTAATTATGTTTTTTTTTTTTTAAATACTCCAAAAAAAATAAAAAAATAAAAATTAAAACAGAAAATACAAAAATAAAAACTAATAAATAAGGCAATGAGATTAATAAATGCCTTTAAACCATTAAAAGAAAAAAATGATACAGAAAAAAATAATAAAAATAATAATAATCATCTAACTGCCTAGGCAAGATTGTTTGTTTTATTTAATTTTAAGTAAAATAACTTTTAACTATATAAACTTTTTTTTTTTTAATTGCAAATATATAATTTTTAATTTGTAATAAATAAGGGTTAGGGACAATAAATAAAATAAAAATCAAGTAAAACTAAAATTAAAACTCAAATTCATAAAGCATAATTAAATACAATAAGATTAATAAATGCCTTTAAAAATTAAATTTAAAACTATTAAAAGAAAAAAAAAATGCTACTTGAAAATAAGCATTAACTACAAATAAATAAATAAATAAATATATATATATATATATATATATATATATATATATATACACACACACACACACGTATATAACTGCCAAGACAAGATTTTTTGTTTTGTTTTAATTTACATAAAAAAATAGTTTTATATATATATTGAAAATTGAAATATATTTTTTTTAATTTGTAAGAAATAAGGGTTAAGGTCAATAAATAAATAATAAATAAATTACAAAAATGCACAAAAAAAATAAATACAATTTAACTAAAATTAAAGTGAAATATTATATATATTTAGTTTAAGTAAAATAACTTTTTTTAAAAACTATATAAACCTTTTTTACAAACTGCAAATATATTATATATATATATATATTTAATTCGTGAGAAATAAGGGTTAGGGTCAATAAATAAATAATAATAAATAAAAAAACTTTATTTAAAAAAAAAAGAATAAATAAATTCAAATTATATAGACATTTTTTTAAATTCTCTAAATACATCTAAATAAATAAACAAACAAATAAATAAAATATTGATCAAAATGTATCTCAATGTTACGAAAACAGACAGAAGTGACTGATTCAAATGAACCGGCCTGAAATATACATAAAATTCACATTAAACCACTAAAACACAACTACGAGGAATTAAATCCATTGTACAAGGCTAATAAACTGAAAAGATGTGTGTGTGAATATTGTTTCTGTGAATGAGGAAGATGCTGATGATGAAGATACTGGCACCGAAGGACTGTGGGCACAGAAAGCCTCGTGCATTATTTATGAGCGTGGTGCGGCTCATCTTGAGATTAAACATTTGCTGATTTGTCAAAAGCACAAACAGAAGGTCCCGCTCACGTCCCGCCGAACCCCGCCGATCGCATTTAATTGATGAGAACACTCCCGCCGCGACCGGGACGGCCGTCCAGGAGAGGAAGAGCGGCGCGCCGTGATGAAGGTCGGTTTCCAGGAAAGGCGTGCGTTTATTTGCGTTTGCTTTAGTTTATGTGCGGTTTCACCTCAAACGGAGACGGAGACGCCCATTTTACACTGCAACTGTATGAAACAGCAGACGACCAATACAAAACACATTCATCCACCAAACTGCTCCATTTACACCTCAAAACATCTGCTCTCACAAAACACACAAACACAGCACATAGCAAATAAAACAGAGCTGAGGCAGCTACTGTGTGGAATGTCATCTACACATCAATAATCTATGCCATTATAATTAACTCAAACTATATTTATAATTATAAATATATATGAAAGGCAAGGCTGGATTTCTTATTTTTATTTATGTACAATAAAAAAAAAAAAATAAAAACTATATAAACATAAAAAAAAATACAAATATATATTTTTAGTTTGTAATAATAAAAAAAAAAATAAAAATAAAAAAACGCACTAAAACTGTAACCAAAATTAAAGTGAAAATAAATGCATTTAACATATTCTTCTTTCTACTTTGTTTTCTTTTTTTACTAATTTTGATGTGTCAAGAACGCACCAATAATATATGCAAGCTGGGTTAACTAAAATTAAATGAGGAGGAAATAAACATTAACTGAAATAAAATAAAATGTAAATAAATAAATAAAATACTACTAAAATAACTAAAACAGAAATGAAAATTAAAACTATTACCAAAAAAAATAATAATAATAATAATTGCCACTTGGAACCCATAAAACCCAGCCAAGGCAAGATTTCTCTTTTTAATTTATGTAAGATAAACATATTTTTATTATTATTTTAACCTAAATTAAAGTTAGAATTAAAGAAAATAAATAAATTCTACATATTTTTCTTTCTACTTTGTTTTTACTAATTTTGATATGTCAAGAATGCACCGGTAATCTTCGCAAGCAGGGTTATTGTAGTTAACTAAAACAGAAATTAAAATTAAAACCATTTAAATATATACATATTCACAACTAACTACTGCCAAGGCAAGTTTTCTCATTTTAATGTATTTATTTATTTATGTAAAATAACTATTTAATAATAATAAAAAAAAACTATATCAACATTTAAAAAAATAAATAAATACATTTTTTTTGTGTGAAAAAAAAAAAAACACAAAACACAAAAACTACTAAAAATATAACCAAAATAAATAATAAATAATAACTGATAATAAATTCAACATATTCTACTCTCTCAAATTTTGATACACAAAAAAGCACCAATAATCTATGCAATGAAAAATAAAATCAAAATAAAAAACTTTAATTACAATAAAATAACATGTAAAAATTAAATAAATAAATAAATCTAATTATATAGATTTTTTTAATACTCAAGAAAATAAAAAGAAATTAAAATTAAATTAAAACGGAAAATACGAAAAATAAAAACTGATAAATAATGCAATAAGATTAATAAATAACTTTAAAAATTTAAATTAAAACCATTAAAAGAAACAAAAATTGCAAAAAAGCATTAACCGAATTAAAAATAATAATAATAATAAAAAAAAAAAGTCCCCTAATTACCAAGGCAATGTTTTTCTACTTTGTTTTTACTAATTTTGATATGTCAAGAACGAACCAATAATCTATGGAATTAAAACTAAAATCAAAACCATAAATTCAATCGAAATAAAATAAAATGCAAAACAAAAATAAATAAATCTAATTATGTAGACATGTTAAAAACTACTCAAAAAAAGACAAAAAAAATTAACTAAAATTAAAATGAAAACGGAAAATACAAAAAATAAAAACTGATTCCAAATATGAATAAAAACGATAAAAGGTATGATTCTAAAATAACAAACAAACATTTCTAGCTATACCTAAAAATGAGCAATACATTTTAACGCTAGGTCAAAATACTAGTTCATGGTAACTTTAATCCATTAAACATGAACAATCACAACTTTTAAGTTTAATAATGTAATGAGATTAATAAAGAGGTTTTCAGCATTGTTTTCTAAATAACATTCAATAATAATCCATTATACTGACAAAACACTCATGTACATTAAAATATAGCTACATAGAACAGCATTATTTCTCTGATGCGTTCAGCATTATGAAAGTGTTTACTGTACATCGCCAGATGAGAAAGCATCATAATCAGAGATATCATCATCATAATTGCACACACAGCCTAAAATAATGAATATTTAACGTCAAGGTTCAAGCCGTCCTCCTGAGCTCTTGATGAAGACGCGATTATATGAATGCATTTGTCCGGCTCAGTGACAGACTCCAAATATGAATTGGAGCCGGACGGCGCTGACAGGAAACTCTTATCTTTCAAGCGGCGCTTTACAATGGCCAGTGTCAAGCGTATGTTTGTCACGTCCGCCGTTATTGATTACCTGCCAGATTCACTCCAAATAATTAAAAGTGTATTTTACATATTTATAAAGCGGACTGTCACGGCCGCTCCTTAATTTTCCATTAGTAAAATGCAGTGGGGTAAGTGCGCCGCACGAGGAAATGAGTAATCGCCGTAATTGCAGACAGAAAGACAATACGCCAGCCATAAAGGCACATTTTATTGGCCGCTCTGACAGTCGAGGTCTCGAACCCGGATTTGGACCGGGCCGAACACAACGACAACGTCCTATACGCAGCGTTATTACAAATAAAACTACAATTAAAAAACATTTTTGTTACATGAACTTACAGTACTAAAAAAAAATGAATGAAACTATTTTGTTAAACTAAAAAAAGAAATACAAAAAATATTAATCAATATATTAAATATACTTACAAATGTCAAAAATATTATTGTAATTTGTAATAAAATAAAAAAAATGCACAAAAATGACCAAAACTTTATCCAGTTTTTATTCATTTATTTATGTAAAATAAGTACTAAATTACTCAAATACAAAGTACAAAAATAATTATCTAATAAACTATAATAATAATAATAATAATAATAATAATAATAATAATATAAACATTGTTAAAAATAATATATATATATATATATATAAAAAACACAAAATACTAAAATAACTATCTAATAAATTTAAAAAATAAATGCATAAAAATTATAAATTATATAAACATTGCTAAAAAAAATTATATAATAAAATATATTTACAAATGTAAAATGTTCTTGTATCTAATTATCTAATGCACTAAAAAATAATAATAAATGATATAAACATTTTACAAAAATATATAGATATATATTTACAAAATTACAAATATTCTTGTCATTTGTAATAAAATATGTAATATGTAAATAAAATATGTAAATACAATTGTAATAAAAACATTTCAACCAAATTTTAACTGCCAACATCTAAAATAAATATCTAAACTAACAAATCTATTAAACTAAAAAATAAATAGATAATAAATGAAATAAACATTGTTAAAAAAAAAATATATATATTTACAAATGTAAGAATATACTTGCAATTTGTAATAAAAAAAAAATTACAAAAATGCACAAAAATGACCAAAACTTCAGCCAAATTGTATTTATTCATTTATTTCAGCTAGCTGACAACATTTAAAATAAGTACTAAATTACTCAAATACAAAGTACTAAAATCTAATAAATAAAAAATAAATTAAAAAGAATAAATTATATAAACATTGATAAAAAAATATAATAAAATATATTTACAAATAAAAATATCCTTGTAATTTGTAATACAATTACAAGAATTACTAAAATAACTCTAAATGTAAATAATAAATGATATAAACATTATTTGAAAAAGTATAAAAAATATATCTAAAAAGCATTTACAAAATTAAAATTATTATTGTAAATTGTAATAAAATTACAAAATGCACAAAAATTACAAAAACTTCAACCAAATTTAAATTTAAATCTTAAATTACAAAATTAAAAAACACTAATTACTTAAGTGAAAACAGAAAATCTGAAAAGAAAATCAAATATATTAAAAATAACAAAAACGCATTAACAATATTTTTTATTTCGTAAAAAAAAATATATATATATATATTATATATATATATATATATATATATATATATATATATATATATATATATATATATATATATTTAGATTTTTTTTAATTATTTTTAACAAAGTTCATATATATTTTTAGTTTATTAGATAGTTATTTTAGTACTATAAAAAGCTATAACAAACCAGTAATTAAATCTATTAAAACTTACATCCCAGATGAATATTCACTAGTCTTTAGCAAATAACTACTAACCTTTAGCCAGATTAAAAAAAAAATAATAACAATAAAAAATACAAATAACTACATCTAATGAAACACAAATACAACAACTACGTAAACATATTTAAAAAAAAAAAAAAAACTATATAAAAAATAAATAAATAAATGCAAACAGAAAATCTAAAAGATAAAATGATAAAACAGATAAAAACTGTAAAAGATCTAACAGTTATTAAAGTGTAGCATCCCACACGAATGAGGAAATTCCGGCAGGAAACCCATGAATCACGGACAACATTTGCACTGAAATAAGATCAGGGCTGGAGTAAAGCGCTGCTGAAGGCCTTCAGACGAGACACGGGCTGAGCTCCGCGGCACGAATCCACTGACCTTTCATGGATTTTCTGCGGTGGCTTTGAAAAATGAGCCATAAAGCAAACATAAAAGTGGTCATTTTTCCACAGCGGTCAGACCTTGATTCCCGTGAGGATCAGCGCTCAAACGCTCATCATGTGTGAAGAGACCAATTTCACAATCTAGCAGACATTCTTCTGAAAATATCAACTCCTATTAAACAGAATGCTTATTTTCAACACTGACAACACATGAACCGAAAGAAAAAGAATGCACCATTTATAATTTAAGCAAAACTGCCTTTAAAATGAACATTTCTGAATTTAAACTGAGGTCACAAACTATATTGAAGGATGAAGAATTTAATTCACATTTTTCTTTTAATGTTTAATAATCAGTTATTTAATCTCGTCTTTCTACTCCAGTTCAGTGTTGACATTTATTTAACTTACACTTGGGATCAGTAAGACTTTTGCTCATCAAGGCTGCATTTATTTGATTAAAAATACAGAAAAAAAATGTAAAATTGTAGAATGTTATTACAATATAAAATAATGGTTTTTATTTTAATATACTTTAAAATATAATTTATTCCTGTGATGCAAAGCTGAATTTTCATCAGCTGTTACTCCAGTCTTAAGTGTCACATGATCCTTCAGAAATCATTCTAATATACTGATTTATTACTTTTATTATCCGATTATTAGTTTTATTATAAGCACTTGTGCTGCTTAATATATATATATATATATATATATATATATATATATATATATATATATATATATATATATATATATATATTCAGGATTCTTTCTGATGAATAAGTTGAAAAGAACAAGATTAAATTCTATATCAATAGTTCAAATGTTGCAAAAAATAGTTTGGAAACATTTTTTCTCGAGAAAAGTGGCTTTATGGCAAATAAATGTGGTGTCCTAATCTTAAACATTTTCCTTAAATGTAGAACAACAAATACTTTCCTAAAGTTCAAAGACCTCACAAAGACAAAAAAAAGTAGGTAAACAAACAAATAAGCAACCGATATAAGAAATTAAATAATAACGTTTTCTCATTTTGTCCTGAAATGCGGAATAATGTGTTCATAGACAAAGCTAAATAAATAAATAAATAGTATGTGAATTAAAAAAGGAAATAAGCAAACAGAAAGTAAATAAATGACCAACACTAATTTAAAACCATTTACAATGTTCAAAAATAGATGATAATCTTACATTTTGTCCTAAAATGTAGAATAAACAAGTACTTTCCTAAAGTTCAAAGACCTCACAAAGACAAATAAATAAATAAATCAGCAACTAAATAAATAAGAAATCAAGTGAGTGAATTCTAATGTGTGTAAAGTAATATTGTTTTGAAAAAATGATTGATTTTTGTCCTAAAATGTGGAATAATGTGTTCAAAGACCTCAAGTAAATGAATAAATAAGCAAATAAATCATTAAGAAACAAAAAAAATAAAATAAAAAATAAAATAAAAATGAGTATGTGAATAAAAACTAGTAAATAAAGTAAAGTAAATAAATGACCAACACTAATTTAAAACCATTTACAATGTTCAAAAATAGATGATAATCTTACATTTTGTCCTAAAATGTAGAATAAGGAGTACTTTCCTAAAGTTCAAAGACCTCACAAAGACAAATAAATACAAAAATCAGCAACTGAGTAAATAAGAAAATAAAGTAAGTGAATTCAAATGTTTTTTTAAGTAATATATAAGTTTTTTTTTTCTCTAAAATGTGGAATAATGTGCTCAAAGACATCAAGCTAAATAAAATAAAAAATGCAAATAAATCATTAAGAAACAAACAAATAAATTTGCATGTGAATAAAAAAAACTAGTAAATAAATAGGCAAATAAAATACAAACACTAATTTAGCCAGAAAAGTAATTTAACCAGACAAAAGTAGATGATAATCTTACATTTTGTCCTAAAATGTAGAATAAACAAAAACTTTCCTAAAGTTCAAAGACCTCACAAAGACAAATAAATAAATCATTTAGCAACTGAGTAAATAATGTTTTTTTTTTTTAATATATATTGATTTTGTTCTAAAATGTAGAATAAGGGGTACTTTCCTAAAGTTCAAAGAATTCACAATGACAAAGAAATAAATAATTTAGAAACTGAGTAAATGAGAAATCAAGTAAGTGAACACAAATATTTGTAAAGTAATGTTGTTTTGAAAAAATCATTGATTTTTGTCCTAAAATATGGAATAATGTGTTCAAAGACCTCAAGCTAAATAAATAACTGAGCAAATAAATCATTAAGAAACCAAAAAAAAACAAAACAAAAAAACAAACAAACAAACGAGTATATGAATACAAACTAGCAAAAAAAACGATAATCTTACATTTTGTCCTAAAATGTAGAATAAACAAAAACTTTCCTAAAGTTCAAAGACAAATAAATAAATAAATAAATCAGCAACGGAGTAAATAAGAAATCAAATAAGTGAATTAAAATGTTTTAATATTTATATATTTAAAAAACATTTTAATTTTTTTAAATATTTTTTAAAAATACTTTCCTAAAGTTCAAAGACAAATAAATAAATAAACCAGCAACTGAGTAAATAATAGTGTTTTTTAAATAATATATATATATATATAGTTGATTTTGTTCTAAAATGTAGTATAAGGGGTACTTTCCTAAAGTTCAAACACCTCACAAAGACAAATAAATAAATAATTTAGCAACTGAGTAAATAATAATGTTTTTTAAATAATATATATATTTTTTTAAGTTGATTTTGTTCTAAAATGTAGAATAAGGAGTACTTTCCTAAACTTCAAAGACCTCACAAAGACAAATAAGTAAATAAATCAGCAACTGAGTAAACGAAAAAGTGAATTTAAATGTTTTTTTAAGTAATATTGTTTTTCAAAAAAGTAAAGTAAGTGAACGATGATTTCACATCTAGTCCTGACATGTAGAAGCAGCAGTAGTTTCCTAGAGTTCAAAGACCTCACAAAGCCAAATAAAGTTGTGTCCCAGCCGCAGCGGAGTAAACCGACAGACATTAACGCGCATTAAAGCTCATTAATATGAAAGCGGCGGGTTCGTGCAGCTCGGAGTCGGAGCTCTTCTGGCCGCTTCCCTCATTATTTTACAATCTTCCTAAAACGACTGGAATGATTGATCTCCAAACCGCTGATTGCATTTCCCATTTTTGCGGAAAACGTTCGGGATAGATCCAAACGAAGCGTAATTGGGCCGCACCGGACCTGCCAACGATCCGCTCCGTTCCCAAGGTTGGCCGCCTCGCTGGGGAAATATCGTGCATTAATTTCATTTAGCCTCCTCTCCCGACATCCAGCGCTGGAGCTTAATTAAATTGCTTGTCCATTGTGTTCATCCACTTACAAAGTTAATGATATTGTGCGGCGGATTAAAGAGCATTTTATAAAGCGCGCCGGATGAGAGCTGGCAGCCTCTACAAGGGCCGCTTGAACCCGTCCGTCCCCGGGGCCCGCGCACCTGTAATTAGCGGTGAAACGGATGCTTTCCTTTGCCAAACTCCTGCCAAGATCATCATTGAGCAGCGGAGCCTCTAACCCGCGCGCTCACCGCGTCCAGCGCAATAAAACCATCACACCGATGACATTCAGCAACAACACACACAAAACACAGAGCTGGAGGAAAACTCTTCACGTGGACTGGTGTTGGTCAAGATTAAAGAGGGAAATGACTATTTAAATATAAAACTTTCATAATACCTGTTAAAAAACTTGGCTTAACTTGAAGAAATGATGACAGAAATATATTACCATTGTAAAGAAGAACGTGTTTCTCTAAGTAATAATACATTTATTCATTTAAGAAATTAATCTGTTTTCCATGTTTTCACTAACAGTACACCCCTGTTGTGCAAGGATTTTTGTATTTTATTATTATTAGTAGTAGTAGTAGTATTATGTATTTAAATGCATTTAAAATTAAACTATTACAACAGAATCGAGAAATTTCTAAACAAAAAATATACTATTTGGTAAAATAAAACTAAATTTGAGAAACAACAAAACATTTCATGGGGACATTAAAAAAATTACTTCTTTACTTACTTTTTTACTTTTAATAAATTATTGTTAAATTGCGTATGTTTCATAGGGACTTATTAATAAAACAAACATTTTAAAAATATGCATAATCAAATGCATAATCATAATAATAGTAGTAATATTAATAATAATAATAATAATAATAATAATAATAATAATACATTTATGTTATTATTTTAGTTTATTAGACAAAAATAATAGAAACAAAAAACAAAATATTTCATGGGGACATAAAAAATAAATATAATTAATAAAATTATTAATATGATTAAAAATATATATAATATATATAAAATATATAAAATATAAAAAATATATAAAAAACAAAATATAAATAAATAAATAAATAAATAAATATTATATATACTAAATATTTCATGGGGACATAAAAAAATGACCTTTTCTTCACTTTTAATAAATTATTGTTAAATTGTGTATGTTTCATGATTTCAATTAATTATACATACTTTTGGATTACTTTTAATTGAATACTTTTAACATTTAATTTAACCATTAAAACACAGTCAAGAAAAATTGGGGATAAAATAAAACTAAAAATAAATATCATAATAATAAATAATACAAATAAATAATTTATTTTATGATTTTAGTTGATCAGACACTTTTTTTAAAACAATTACAAAAAGAGAGAGAGAGAGAGAGAGAGAGAGAGAAACAAACTATTTCATGGGGACATAAAAATAAAAAAGCTTAATAATCATCATCCAGGAAAAATTGTATTTGAGGGAATAAAAACTGAATTTCATAGGGATCAAATAACTGAAATTAATTAAATATACTTGCTTTTTGATATATATATATATATATATATATATAACAAAATGTATACTTTTAATTATTAAAACTTACTTTAAAGTATTAAAACAGAGTTAGGAAAAATTAATGAGAATTTTTAAATGCAGAAAAAAAAATATTTGAAAAAAAATTACATCTATAAGGCGCTAAAATTTTATTGTTGAAATGTTTAATTATTGTTAAATTCTATACAGTATGTTTCATAATATAAAATTTCTAATGTTTTTGATTACTAAAATTTAAAATGTAATCATTAAAGCAGTGTCACGATAAATTAAAACAAAAAAATAATTTTGGAGAAAAAAATATAACTGAATTTGGGAAGAAAATAAAAAGGACATTGGGGGAAACAGAAATTGAGAAGACAATGTTATTTGGTGAAAAAAAGGTGTTTCACAGGATCTTGGACACACAGCATGTGAATCAGACGTTTAGAAAGGGCCAAGTTCGCCTTCATGATCTCCTTCGTGTGTTTGTCCGCTCTGAATAATGTCAGATCATAAATTGGCGGTCGGGCCGTGCCTCACATGATCAGGTTAAGACAAGCTTCAGTGGTCTCTCTGCAACTTTATTGGACTAATTTCTCGTCTGACGTCTCAAAGACTCGAGACATTAAACGTCTCATTTATATTCTGTTTTATTAATATACCAGCATCTGTCAGAGCGGATAAAAATCTGCGCTTTTCTTACATGGGTCAAAAACGAAAAAGGGTTTGAGCATAAAAGCCATAAGTGTAATACTGCTTTAAATTGTTGTTGTTTTTCAAAAAAAAAAATATTAAAATGTTTTCTGTTTAATTTAATTGCATTTTTGCTTTTGTTTTTATGAGAAAAAAATAAATATCATACCGTTTTTTCCTAATTTACAGAAGACACCCACTAAAATGTTATTCAGTGTAACAATCTTTACAACAAAAATCAATTTATGACATATTAAAAGACCAATTACTTTCACCCCAAATACTAATTAGTTGTAATTCTACATTTCGTACTAATTTTGCTCATTACTCAATCAATAAATAAATGATAATTGATTATAAATAAATCAATTGATTATACTTTTTTTTTTATTATTAAAATGTAATTAAACCATTAAACACACACACAAACCGTAGGGCCTTACTACTGAAAAAAATAAAATAAAATACAAGTTAATAATAATAATAATAATAATAATAATAATAATAATAATAATAATTATTATTATTATTATTATTATTATTATTATTATTCATTTATTTATTTATTTAATGGATTTAATTGATTAGCCATTCTTTTTATTTATTAAACTTTAATTAAACAATTGCAATGGAATCCAGAAAATTATAAATGAAAAATACAGTAATTAAAACTAAATTTGGGAAACAACAAAATATTTCATAGGGGCATTAAAAAAGCAAAAAAGCAAAAAAAATAAAAATTCACACTAAAAAAAAATATTTTTTCCCTAATTTACCAATTGCTTTCAGCCCAAACACTAATTAGCTGTATTTCTACATTTTTAAAATGGCCACTATCCTAGGTTTTGCCCATTTGTCCGTAAGATTTTTTACTTTAAAACAATGCAGTTTAATATTTTAATATGTACAAGTCAGAATAAGCATGTTGTTTAAAAGTTTACATAAATATTGTCAAACTGAATGACAACGTAACAGTATTTCAACCGAATTTTGACATTTTATCCTCCAAACACATTTGAAACCTTAAAAGTAGACACTTTACTTACATTTAATGTACTTTCTATAAACACAAAATCCATACTACTATTTTTAAAGTTTACAAGTAGACACATTACATACATTTAATGTTAAATCACTTTTGTAAATGTTTGACCCGCACAGAGAAACATATTGGATTAGTAAAGCGCACACTGATGGTTTTGCTGGAAAAGGCGACGTTTTAAAGCATCCCAGAAGAGCTTCATTTCTCCACGACTCTTGTTTTCATAAAGAACAGAAGAAACGCACGTTTGCAGAAGCGTCTTCCTCCTTTCCTGGGCTAATCGGATCATCTTCTGAAGGGCCACGTTCATGATGAACATTGTCCGCGTTATTAGATTTGCACACAAAAACGGCAAACCCCGAACAATTCAGGCCCATTACTAATTAAAGCGGCGCTAGCGGAGCCATCATTTAATTGTTGGGGATGCCGATGATCAAACGGCGTAATACACTTACGCTCATTAATGTAAATCATATTCCACTAGAGATGTCCAATAATTAAAAAGAATATTTGTGCGTTTTAAAAGGCTCTCCTCATTAGATAGAGACTCTTCGGGAGCGGATCGCTCCGCGGGACGATCGATTTCTCTTTATTCCCCACGCATGAAAATATTGTTAATGTTGACGTTGAATGTTCATCAATCTAGATTATCGTGCTCTTTAATATCTGCCCGGTTCCTGTGATCGTTCTTTATGCATCTGATTGGATTATGAGCGTACGGCGGACCTGATTGGATGTGACGCGCCGGCTCTCACAAAAGAGACACAAGGACACCGACTCTGACCAACTTCTGCTTCTAATCTGCTTTGGGAGACGCACACATCACGTCATTTTCATCGTCAAACCTTCTCCGTGCCAGAGACATTATTGAGGAGGACTGCTTTAATTCCTCGTTTCCTGAATGCAAACTGAGAGATTGCAGAATCGCTATTCAAATATGAAAGAAAGCTAGTAGAACGAATGGAAAGTGGAAATTACTTTAAAAAAAACTGTTTTATTGGATTAGAAGTATTACTGTAACTAGAGGAGAGCTGCTTCAGTTTGGAAAACTTTGAAAACGAATTAAAAGTTTGAAAATGTACAGAAAAATAAACAAAACATAAAATCATAAACAAAAATCATATAGGGTGTAAAAAAAATTGAATAAATAAGTTCGTAAAATATAAGTAAGTAATGAAAAGTCTTAAAGACTTAATAAAATACATTTTATTAAATAAATAAATGACTAGTTAACTTTTGAAATAATAAAGGATTTTAAAGTTTACAAATGTATAGGCTTCATGGACAAAGAAAACAATACACACTATGTAAAAAAGTAAACAATTAAGAAAATAAATAAATCCAATAAGTACATAAAAAAATTAATAAAGGTATAAAAATAAGTAATAAAAAAGTCTTAAAGATTTTAAATTAAAAATAAATAAATAAAGGATTTTAAAGTTTACAGATGTGTAGACTTTATGGACAAAGAAAAGAATATACACTATGGAAAAAAAAAAATATGTAAACAAAGAAACTAAGAAAATAAGTAAACAAATCCACTAGGTACATAAAAAAAATGAAAATAACAAAATATTAATAAGTAATAAAGTCATATTTTACATTTTAAAAAATATATAAATAACTTAAAAAAAATAAATAAAAGGATTTTAATGTTTAAAAATGTATAGACTTCATGGACAAAGAAAACAATATACAATAAAATATGTAAACAAATATAAGAAAATAAGCAAATAAATCCACTAAGTACATAAAAAAAAATAAACTGTATAAATAAGCAATAAAGTCATAAAGACTTTACAATAAATAAATAAATAACTTTTAAATAATAAAGGATTTTAAAATGATTACATAACTTTTGAAAAAAAAAATTTAAGTTTAAAAATGTATAAACTTCATGGAGAAAGAAAATAATATACACTATAGAAAAAAGTAAACAAATGAGCAATTAAGAAAATAAGTAAATCCACTAAGTACATACAAAATTAAAATAACAGTAAATAAGTAATTAAAAACTTAAAAAGACTTTACATTTAAAAATAAATAAATAAAAAGCTTTTAAAAAATAAAGGATTTTTAAGTGACAAAATGTACAGACTTCACAGGCAAAGAAAATAACATGAACTGTAAAAAAAAGGGAATACAGTTCAGCAGCGGCCTTAAAATTTTAAGTTAAATCAACTTAAAACTACAAGTTATTTCAACTCACTATGATAAAATGAATTCAAATGAGTTGAAATGACTTGTACTTTAAAGTTGTTTAACTTAAAAACTAAAATTTAGCAGCTGCCCTAAAATTTTAATTCAGCTTAAAACTGTTAAAAGTTTAAAAGCCATTTCAACTCACTACGATAAAATGAATTAAAATGACTTGCACTTTGTAAGTTAAATTAACTTATGAGATGAAATGACTTACATTTTTAAGTTAAATCAACTTCAAAGTACAAGTTTAGCAGCTGCCCTAAAATGTTAAGTTAAATCAACTTAAAACTACAAGTCATTTCAGCTCACAACAATAAAATAAATTAAAATGACTTGTATTTTTAAGTTAATTTCACTTATGAGTTGAAATTACTTGCACTTTAGAGTTGATTTAACTAACATTTAAGTTTAGTAGCTGCCTTAAAATTTTAAGCTAAGACTACAAGTCATTTCAACTCACTATGATCAAATTAATTAAAATGACTTGCACTTTGAAGTTGATTTAATTAAAAATTTTAAACTGGTGAGAACTTTTTACAGTGTTAGAAAACTTTATAAAGACTTTATATCCTCATTTTGCATCTCCAATAAATGTATCCTAATTGAAGCTATTTGTACTGAAAAAAAAAACAAAAATACTCATTTTTGCAGTCTATGCAACTGCTGATTCCTGCTGATTTACGAATGAGAAAGCGAGACAGCAAGCCCAAACGAGTGTGCGTTGTTTTTGAGTGTTGGAGACGCTGTGAGCCTAAAGCTCAGTGTTTTGAGAGCACAAACGCTGATCAGAGAGCCGTGAAGCTTTAGCCGATGGCTCTGGCCGCTGGCGGATTCTTTGTCTTTATGTGAAAGCCGATGGCTGCCGATGATGTGTTATGTAAAGTCGGTCGGATCCGCTGCGTGCGAGCTTAGTTACACCTCAGTGCATCGCAGAAAGACACGTCCCACGTTTCTCACATCCCACAAATTATGTCACGGCCTGATTTGTGTAATAATAATCACATGCAAAGGGCTTTTCACAACACAAACGCTCCTCCACTTTATCGGGGCAATCGGCGTATCGGGACGTCCGACCAAAGAAGATCAAGAGCGCTGCTGGGAGGGAACAAACTCAAGTCAGGTTGTGTTTTCAAAATAAAAGAGAACTCAGAGAGAGAGCAAAGGATCATGGGATTACAGAACGCACAATCCAACACTGAACTTCCTGCAACTTCAACACAACAGCACAACTTCCTGTTCAATACAATTGCACAATTCACTCAATTTAATGGGAAAGATTGATTATTGTTATTATTATTATTATTATTATTATTATTAACAACAAGTTTTTGTTTTTTTTCCTTTATTAAGTTTTTTTTTGTGTTTATTTATTTTTGTATTAGTTACAAGGTTGTGTTTTTTTCCTTTATTTCAATGTGTTTGTCTTTATTTATTTATTTATATTTACAAGGTTTAGTTTTTTCTTTAATTTAATTTAGTTTTTTTTTTGCATTTATTTATTCATTCATTTTTTTAAATCATTTCTATTTATTTGCCATTTTAATATATATTTTTTACTTTTTTCTCTTGCTCTTATTTATTACTTTTATTATTTACAAGGTTTTTTTTTTTTTTTTTTGTTTATGTGTAATATCCCATCTCATCGGTTTAATTACTAATATAACTAAAATAAATGTTTTTCTTTTTTTTATTTGTTTTGTTTTTTTATGTGTCATATCCCATCTCATCTGTATAATTATAAATTAATTAATATTTTTGATTTCAGGATGTAGTTTTTTTATTTATTAGTTTGTATTAATTCATTCATTTTTTGTCATTTTATTTTTAAATTTTCTCTCTCTCTCTCTCTCTCTCTCTCTCTCTCTCTCTCTCTCTCTCTCTATTTGTTTATTTATTTATTTATTTTTGTATTATTTACAAGGTTTTGTTTTTGTCTTTATGTATGTATGTATGTATTTATTTATTATTTTTATCATTTACAAGTTTTTTTTTCTTTCTATTTTTACTGGTCATATCCAATCTACTTTGTATAAAAATAAATAAATACTTTTTTTTTAATAAATCCTTTTTTTTTTTTTTTTACATTTGTATTATGGTATTATTTATTCATTTTTAATAATTTCTATATATTTGTCATATTTGTAGATTTTAATTTTGTAATAAATAAATAAATAAATAAATAAATAATGATTTTTAAAATACAATTCAATTCCTGAGTCTGAATTTAATGTGAATCGTTGTAGCAAAAATGGTACATATTTATTTATTTTTATTAGTTTATTAATTTATATCCTTTCTATTTTTTTTTCATTTCTATTTTTAAAATGTATTTTTTGTTTGTCTGTGTTTCTTTCTCTTTCATGTCATTCAAGAAAAATGATTAAAAAAAATGATCAGCATGTCAAATACTGACAGAAACCCAATTATCTTTATGAAAAATTCACCAAAATAAAAAGTCTAGTTAATATGAAAAAATAAAATAAAATAAAATAAAATTATAGATTGGTTTTTAATAGTGCTGTCAAACGATTAATCGCATCCAAAATAAAAGTTTATGTTTACATACTATATATTTGTGTACTGTGTATATTTATTATGTATACATATAAATACACACACACATGCATGTATATATTAAGGAAAAATATTTTAGATTTATCTCTAAAATATTTATATTTATTCATAATCTAAATTGTATACAGGTATAAATATATATACATAAATATTTTGCTTTAATATATACGTGTGTGTATTTATATATACATAATAAATATACAAAGTAAACACACATAGTATGTAAACAAACTTTTATTTTTTAATGAATATCATAAAAAAAAATGTTATTATATTTTAAAAAGACATTAAAAGTTGTACAAGTTCAATTTATTAGACTTAATTTAAATGACAAATAAATAAATACTCAAGAAAAATTAAGATGAAAAATACAATTTGGAAACAAAAAACAATTCAAAATTTAGTAATAAATACCTAAATAAATACATGAATGAATGAATGCTCTCAGAGAACTTGCATTTTTAAATGCAGCCCCTAAAAGCAGATAAATAAAAGAGCTGCACTTCTGAGTCTCATCTGTGTTTCCATCGAGCGCTTCATTTGGCAAATAAGTGTCTTAAGATTCGCCGGCGAATGACCCACATCTCTGTCCGTCTCAAACCCAAAATAAAGCTGATGGGAACTGCCGAGGTCTGCTCTCGGTCTTCACAAACGCACAGGAATGCAATTAAACGCTTAACATTAAGAGCTGAATCTAACTAAAGGAGCATAACATCCAATCTAATTACACAGGCCTTTAATGAGTTTCTAATTGGCCGATGGGCTCCGAACACAAGCGGAGCATTCAGGAACGCCAACATGTGGACTGCAGTTTCCTTTCTCTGTGATTAAAGTCCACTTGGACACAATTAAACGCTGAAATATGGTTATGTTTGCTCGATGGCTTCATGAGCCAGTCTTTCTGAAGGTTTGTGAACCAGGTGCTCCGATGAAACACGTCTACAGCTGATAAACAACATCCTGTTAGTTCATTTAGCGTCCGTCACATGATTAATATCAGCCACAAAACCAACACAGTAGTACAACTACAACTACAAAACCTCCATATTAAACTGGAGATGAAGCTGTCGCAAAAAAAAAGTCTCATACATTTACACACTTACGACTTTACTTTTTTAATTTATTTTTTACTTAATTATTTACTTATTGTTTTTTTATTATTTACAAGGTTTTGTTTTTCCCTTTTCATTTATAATTCTCTCTCTTTATTTCCTTAATTATTATTTTTATTATTTATAAGGTTTTGTTTTTCCTTTTTTATTTATAATTCTTTATTTTTATTTATTTATTTTTTTATTTTTTTATTTATTTGTTTGTTTGTTTGTTTGTTTGTTTGTTTATTTATTATTTACAAGGTTTTGTTTTTTCTTTTTTATCTGTCATATCCCATCTCATCTGTATAATT
Organism: Cirrhinus molitorella; assembly: GCA_033026305.1. Taxonomy (NCBI): domain Eukaryota; kingdom Metazoa; phylum Chordata; class Actinopteri; order Cypriniformes; family Cyprinidae; genus Cirrhinus; species Cirrhinus molitorella. The sequence continues at coordinate 1,341,041 of CM065126.1, read as the reverse complement.
ATAATAAATAAATAAATAAATAAATAGTTTAATTTCATTTAGTGTAGCAAACAGGATGCAGATTTTTATTTTTTTTTTTTACTTTTTAAATCATTTCTATTTATTTGTCATTTTAATTATTTTTAATTCTTTCTATCTGTATTACATTTTTTTCATTTATTGCTTTTATTATTTTCCTTTTTTGTTTTACCTGTTTTGTCTTTATTCATTTGTATTATTAATTCATTCTATTTATTTGTCATTTAATTTTTCTCCATTTATTTATTTGTACATTTGTCATTATTTACAAGGTTTTTTCTCCTTTTTTAGTTTTTGTTTATTTTTGTATTATATACACAAGGTTTTGTTTTCCCTTTTTTATTTATAATTCTTCCTATTCCTATAATTTTATTCCATCTCATCTGTATAATTATAAATAAATAAATAAATAAATATTTTTCATTTCATTTAGTGTAACAAACAGGATGCAGATTTTATTCATTTTTAAATAATTTCTATTTGACTTTTTTAAATTTCTACATTTATGTATGTAATTATGCTTTATTTACAAGGTTTTTTTTTATCCCTATCATTTGTATAAATAATAAAAAAATACTTTTCATTTCATTTAGTGTAGCAAACTATTTTTATGAATTTATTTGTAATATTGTATTTATTCATTTTTATTTTTGTCATTTTAATGATTTACTATTTAATTCATAATTATTTAATATTCATTTTATTTTTTTATTATTATTATTATTATTATTATTATTATTATTATTATTTCTATTTTTATGTAATTTTTATGTCCTGTATTTCTTTCTCTTTCATTTAATTTGAGAAAAATGTCAAACCAGTCATTAAAATAATAATAAAACACAGTAAAACTCCTGAAACTGTCCAAGGGTCTATGAAATATCTGTAATCATCTTCATCCTCCTCGTTCCTGACTGAACTCTCTGACCTTGGAGACACGGGATTCATTTTCCTGAAAAAAAAAAAATCAATGGAGGAAGGTCCAGGGCAGCAGAAAGAGAGCTTGATTATGAGCGTTAGAAATGCCGGACACGAGAAACAAAGACAATCTTCATCTTCATGAGCTGCACTTAAGAGCCGCGTCGAATCAATCGGCCTGTGCATCTTTAATACCAGACCAGATCATTTCACTGACATGATGAGCGTTTGCTGAAGAATAATCACAAAATCATAGCAGACTAATCTGTTTTTAAGAGATATAACGGCCGTTTGGGAGCTGAAAACATTTCACACGCTCAAGACGAACACGTTTATAATGAGCAAACAGACTTTCGGCACTTAGAATTTATTTTGTTTCACACCGAGATCAGAATAAAAACCAATGATGTCCCACAGACACAATGAAATCTGACTCGTTTCATTACATTACAGCTGGTTATGATATTTCAAATATAGCTGTAATAGAAAAAGAAAATGAAAATAAATGAAATAAAAATGATAGATAAATAGATAGACAGAGAAAACAAAAATAATAATAATAAAAAATTTTTTTTATAAAATCCAAAAGAAAGAAAAATATTAAATAAATACTATAAATAATTTAAATCAAATAAAGAATACATTTTAATATTATATATTAATAATTACAAAATGATAAATAAAAAACATTAAAAATAAATAAAACTTGAATGAATAAAAAAAATAAAGAAAAAGAAAAAAAACATTTAAAAATGTAAAAAATAGGTGGACAGAGAGACAGAAAAAATATTAAAAATGACTATGTTAAAAAAAAGAAATAAATATAATAAAAAATAATGAATAATTAAACAAATTATTAAATAAATTATATAAAGAATAACTTATATTATATAATATATAACAATCAAATTGAATAATTACCAAAACAATAATTTAATAAATGTATTTAAAATAAATAAAACTTGAATGAATAAATAAATAAATAAATAAATAAATAAATAAACTAAAAAGAAAGTAAATGCATTTAAAAATGTAAAAAATTAAATGACAGATAGAATTTTTTTTAAAGATTTATGTTAAAAAAAGAAATAAATAAAAACCAAAATAATACAAAATATGAATAATTAAATAAATTAATAAATAAAATGAATAAAGAATAGCTTATTGTATTATATAATATATAACAATTAAATTGAATAATAACAAAAACAATAATTATAAATTTTTATTAAAAATAAATAAAAGAAAATACATTTAAAAAATATAAGAGATAGATAGATAGATAGATAGATAAACTAAAATGACTAAAAATGAACAGAAAGAAAGAAAGAAAGAAAGAAAGAAAGATAAATGCAACAAATAAACAATTTATAAGAAAAGAAAAAAGAGGAGAAAAGAAAAGAAAAGAAAAGAAAAGAAAAGAAAAGAAAAGAAAAGAAAAGAAAAGAAAAGAAAAGAAAAGAAAAGAGGGCTGTGTGGAGTGTGTGTTAATTCTGTTAAGTGGTGGTAGTAGGTTACAGGTTCATGTAAATACGCCACTGTTTAACTAAACAATACAGGAGTGATAGAATAAACCAATCGGATAACAGCAGACGAGTGAGAAGCGGCGCCTGCCAACCCCATTACGGGTATTGAACACATCCCACAATCCAGCAGAACACGCGTCCCGTGCCAACGGAGGGACTCAGAGCGTCAGACACAGCTAATCTGATGATGAACCGTTACACCGGACACTTCTCACCCGCTTCAACACACAAACAATCACAGGCCTCACAAAGAAGCAGGTCTCCATTTATCTGATCAAAAATATAGTAAAAATTGTGAAATATTATTACAATTTAAAATAACTGTTTTCAATGTGAATATCTGATCAAGTGTAATTTATTCCTGTGATTTATTTCTGAATTTTCAGCATCATTACAGTCTTCAGTGTCACATGATCCTTCAGAAATCAGTGCTGATTAATATGCTGATCTGCTGCTCAACAAACATTTCTGATCATTATCAGTGTTGAAAACAGTTGTGCTGCACAATATTTTTGAGGAAACCATCATACATTTTATTTTTCAGGATTCACAGATGAATAGAAAGATCAAAAGAGCAGCATTTTTTTTTTTTATTACAAATGTCTTTACTGACACTTTTGATCAATTTATTGCATGCTGACGCTGTTAAAAACAATCTAAGATTACGAGATTAAAGTCATAATATTCTGAGAAAAAATTCTACGAGAATAATACGAGAATAAAGTAGAAATATTTTGAGAATAAAAACCAAATACTACAAGAATAAAGTCAAAATACTATTCTTGAAATTTCAACTTTATTCACATAGTATTACGACTTTATTCTCAAAGTATTCCGACTAGTATTCTTGTAGCATTTCCACTTTATTCTCGTAGTATTCCCACTTTATTCCCACTGCATTCCGACTTCATTCTCATAGCATTCCAACTTTATTCTTGCAGCATTCCGACTTAATTTTGGTAAAATGTAAACTTTATTCCCGTAGCATTACGACTTTATTCCTGTAGCATTACAACTTTATTCCTGTAGCATTACGACTTTATTCTCAAAGTATTCCGACTCGTATTTTCGCAGCATTC
>CM065126.1:1310000-1332500 GCA_033026305.1 Cirrhinus molitorella | reverse complement strand
ATGGAATCCAGTCATAAAAATGGAATTTAAGTTATGTCACAGAATTTGGCAAATTTTGGATGAATAAATCAAAAGTAGAGAAAGTGAGAGTCACTTGACAAGCATTTCACCATTTCATTTGATAAAATCTGTTATCAGATACACACAAACTCAAAGATCTGTACGACTACCTGACAAAATAAAAGTCTGGTTTAACTTGAAGAACGGGAATATGCTATTGTTGTATCGAAGAATGTATTTCTCAAAGTAATAATGAGAATACAGTTTATTAAAACATTATTTGTAAGCAATCTCTCACAAATGTTACCCAAAGTTTGATTTAAGTAGCTGTGCAACACGTGCCAAAAGTTAGAAAATCAGAAATTTCATTTGATTACATTTAAAAAAAGATCAATTAAATAGTTTGAGGTTGAAAACAAGATTTGACTACCAACATTTTTATAATAAGTATTCAATTGTAAAACAGAATCTGGAAAATTGTTATAAATCATTTTAATTGTTATTGTATTATATTAAGTCTAATTTTGGGGGAAAAGGGAATTTAGGAAATAAAACAGAATTTGGTGGGACAGAATTTGGCAGAAAAAATATTTGGGTGAAAATTATTTTAGTTGTTAATGTTTTTATTAAGTCTAATTTCAGGGGAAAAAAAATAAATATTATAAATAAATAAATATATATTTTTTTTTTCTAATTTTTTTGCCAAAAATGAGAAAATCTGAAATTTTATTTGATTACATTTTAAAAAAGATGAATAATTTTTTTTTTTAAGATTGAATACAAGATTTGAAAAATATTTGGTAGAACATTTAAACAGAATCCCTGGGGGGAAAAAACTATTTGGGGAAAAAATATTTTAGCTGTTAATATTTTTATTAAGTCTGATTTCAGGTCTAAAAACCAAAAAAAAAAAAAAAAAAAAAAGAAAGAAATTGGGGAAAACAATAAAACGCATTGTTTTTATAAACCATTATTTGCAAGCAATCTCTCACAATTTTTTACCCAAAGTTTGATTTAAATAGGCCCGAATGCAAGATTTGATTACCAACATTTTTATAATAAATATTAAATTGTAAAACAGAATCTGGAAAATTGTTATAAATTATTTAAATTGTTAATTTTTTTATATTAAGTCTAATTTTGGGAAAAAAGAACTTGGGGAAAAAATAAAACAGATTTTTTTTTTTTTTACATTATTTGTAAGCAATATTTCATGAGAAAATCTGAAATTTTTTTGATTACATTTAACAAAGATCTTTTTTTTTCTTTTTTGTTGAATGCAATATTTGATTACCAATTTTTTAATAATAAGTATTAAATCATATAAATTAATACAATAGTTTTTTTTTGGGGGGGGGGGGGGGGGGTAAAACAGAATATGATGAAAAAAATGATTTGGAGGAAATCCTGGGGGGGGGGAATAAGAAAAATTGAGGTCAAACAGAACTCAAGGTCAAAAATAAAAGAATTTAAGAAAAATGAAACAGATTTTGAGGGAAAAAAGTAAGAGGCGGGAAACAGATTTCATAAGGCCCAAAGGTTTGACACGGTAAAACACGGCATTAAATTAGACTGAAAAATCAAACGTACCTATAAGCAGAAATGAAGTTTTACGAAGACATACATTCAGACCGAATGACCTTTGACCTGACACTGCTGCTCCACAGACACACACACAAATGGCTAATGATGAGCTGCAGCATTAAGATGCTTTTAGCTACATTAATAATGCTGATGGAGTGTGTGAGAGAAGTGTGTTGATACCACACACAAACAAATGCGCTCGCTGAGAGATGTGCCAAATGAAGGGTAAGCAAAGTCAGTTTGCCGTAATTAAAGAGAGTCTTTTAGAGGGCAGCGGCGTCTGACGGCGTCCGTGTGAACGACAAACACAAACTAATGCCTAAAACACACCTGCCAGAGACAAGAGAAATGAGCACTCTGTGTGTGTGTGTGTGTGTGTGTGTGTGTGTTCAGAGGCTGCTCATGAAATGAAACATTTCAGACTCGAGTCGTAAGAGGAAACTGTCAACAGGAAGGTCAACTGATCAGACGAAATGCGCTCCGTTCATAAAGTAACACTACCGTAAACACTGATCTGAGCTTATGAGCGAAAAAACATTATTTGTGGATCATTTTGGCAATCACCCTTAAACTGAGGCTGCTAATTGGAAAAATAAATAAATAAAAAAAATTAAAAAATAAATTTAATTAAATTTAAGAAATAGACTGTTAAGTAAAAATGAATAAAATTGTAACTAAAAATGAATATTAAAATGGAAAATCTAAAAATAAAAAATAAAAAATTAAAAACAAAAATTAAATTAAATAAAAATCTAATTAAACTATAATATCATCTCAATTATATTAAAATGACACACACACACTTACATACGCACATATAAGCAAGAAATTATCACTCTGAATTTGATCATAGGCCTCATTGATCTGAGCTTATGGGTTAGGTTTTTGAGTGAAAAATATTTGTGGATAATTTTGGCAATATTTACCTAAAAGCCAAAGTACATATGCTTAGATCAGTGAAACCTGCTAATTCAAAGAAAAAAAAAATAAATATTTTTTCTACTAGTTATCAAAGCAGCATTTCTTGTGTTAGTTTAGTTAAGCCTAAAGTAATAAAATAACTAAAATTAAAATAAAATAAAAATTCTTATTTTTTTTATTTCTACTAGTTATCAAAGCAGCATTTCTTGTGTTAGTTTAGTTAAGCCTAAAGTAATAAAATAACTAAAATTAAAAAATAAAATAAAATAAAAAATAGTTTAGTTTAGTTAAGCCTAAGGTAATAAAATAACTAAAATTAAAATAAAAATTATTATTATTTTTTTTTTTATTTCTACTAGTTACCAAAGCAGCATTTCTTGTGTTAGTTTAGTTAAGCCTAGTTATAAAATAACTAAAATTAAAATTCAAAGAAAAAATTATTATTATTATTATTATTATTATTATTATTTATTTCTACTAGTTACCAAAGCAGCATTTTTCGTGTTAGTTTAGTTAAGCCTAAAGTTATAAAATAACTCAAATTAAAATTCAAAGAAATTATTATTATTATTATTATTATTATTTTATTTCTACTAGTTACCAAATCAGCATTTTTCATGTGAGTTTAGTTAAGCCTAAAGTAATAAAATAACTAAAATTCAAATTCAAAGAAAAAATTATTTTTTTTTTTTTCTACTAGTTACCAAAGCAGCATTTCTCGTGTTAGTTTAGTTTAACCTAATGTAACAAAATCACTAAAATGTATGCACATACAAGCAAGAACTGATAACTTTGAATGCAATGCAAGACGAGACAGTTTGCATTGCATTCAAATGCATAAATACAATCTAAAATAAATATTGGGAAAATAACGCATTATAAATCTGACTGAAATAATGCAATTTTCTACTATTTTTCAGCATATTTAATATTGTTGCATTGCATCTCAAACCTTTTCCACTAAACGCTGTGAGAATTATCTACGATGTCTTCAAATACTGTCTAAGGAGGCGTCTCGGCAGCATTTGGAGCACATCTAAAAGGGAAAACGCACACAAACACAGCTCATGAAATGAAACATTTCAGACTGGAGTCGTAAGAGGAAACTGTCAACAGGAAGGTCAACAGATCAGATGAAATGTGCCCCGTTCATAAAGTAACACTACCGTAAACATGCACAGAATGAATCACGGCTATTCTACGACAGTAAAACAAGAATTACTGAACATGACGCTGAATTAAAATCAATTTGCTGGCTTAAAAGCCCAAAAGTGACTCTGAATGCTTCATAACAGCATTTGAGCTCAGATAGAGACGTATGATTTGATAACGAGTGACGTTGGCACATTGTAAGAGTCCTAACAGCGTTTGGGCTGAGGTTTGTGTCAGATTCATGCGAATTTCAGGAGCGCTTTCCCTCGGCGCGGCCTCATTTGAATTCCCGTCGACGCGGGGAGGCCATTCATCAGGACGCAAATGCATGGAGCTAGCAATAAAATTAACCTTGTGCCAATTGTTTTCCCACACGTTTGATGGGCCGCTGGCAGCTCATCCGTTAGCGCGACGATATAAAGGAAAGGAGGCAGGAGCAGATGCGCAGAAAATGATGACCGATGCGCAGGAGGAAACCCAACAGGATCTGGATCTGATTCAGCTTTCAAACCTAGTGAACTATGTAGGCAGCACCCTACTGAGAAAGCATGCTGACACAATTAAAACTGTGCTGTGCTCAAAATCCTGGTCAAAAATCTCTCATTATGCTATATCATCACTGAATGCTGCATTTAATCTCTTTAATCAGCTTGTTTTCTGTTGATTAGCACAGGTTTTGTGCTTCTTTTCAGAACTGATCTGAGCTTATGAGTGAAAAAACATTATATGTGGATAATTCTGGTCATTTTCACCCCTAAACTGAGGCTTCTAATTGACAGAAAAAAATACTAAATTAAATTTAATTAAATTAAAAATTAAATAGACTGTTAAGTAAAAATTTATAAAAATTTAACTAAAAATTAATATTCAAATGGAAATATTAAAAATAAAAAATAAATAAATAAAATTAAACTATAATAGCATCTTAATTACATTAAAATAACACATGAACACACACACTTAGAAATGCACATGTACAGAAGAAATGATGAGTTAAAAAAAACATTATTTGTGGATAATTTTGGCAATATTCACCCCTAAACTGAGGCTTCTAACTGAAAGAAAAAATTAAATTAAATTAAATTAAATTGACTGTTAAGTAAAAATTGTAATAAAATTTTAACTAAAAATTAATATTAAATTGGAAATATTAAAAATAAAAAATAAATAAAATTAAACTATAATAGCATCTCAAATATATTAAAATAACACATGCACACACACACCTACAAATGCACATGTAAGCAAGAAAAGATGAGTAAAAAAACAATATTTGTGGATAATTTTGGCAATATTCACCCCTAAACTTTTTTTTAATAAAACTGTAACTAAAAATGAATATTAAAAATAAAAAAATAAAAATAAAAAATGGAAAACAAAAATGAAAATTAAATAAAAATCTAATTAAACTATAATATCATCTCAATTATGTTAAAATAACACACACACACACTTACATATGCATGTATAAGCAAAAAATTATCACTTTGAATTTGATCATAGGCCTCACTGATCTGAGCTTATGGGTTAGGTTTTTGAGTGAAAAAAACATTTGTGGGTAATTTTGGCAATATTCACCCAAAAACCCAAGTACAAATGCATAGATCAGTGAAGCCTAAATTCAAAACCCGCTAACTGATAGATTACAAATATTTTTAAACTTTATTTAAACTAGTTGTCAAAGCAGCATTTCTCATTTCAGTTATTTTTTTACTTGATGTACTAAAATAACTAAAACTAAAATAAAAATGCATTAAAAATATACAGACAACGTTTACAAAAAAAAAAAAAAAAAGTACAAAATTAACAAAAAAATAAATAAAATCAAAACAAAATTAAAATGGAAAATATAAAAATAAAAACTGGTTAAAAAAATAAATTAAAGTTAAATTAAATTAAACTATAATAGTATGTCGATTAGTAGCAATAGCCAAAAATACATTGTATGGGTCAAAATTATAATTTTTTTTCTAGGATATTAAGTAAAGATCATGTTCCATGAAGATATTTTGTAAATTTCCTACTGTAAATATGTCAAAACTTAATTTTTGATTAGTAATATGCATCGCTAAGAACTTCATCTGCACAACTTTAAAGGCGATTACTCAATATTTTGCACCCTCAGATTGCAGGTTTTCAAATATTGTTCTATCCTAACAAACCATACATCAATGGGAAAAATAATGCATTATTAATCGGACTGACATAATTTACCTTTATGTTTCATCAGAATGATGCACATTTACTGAAATAATAACAGATTTTTTTATTTTTTATTTAGTCCTTACTGATCTGATATATATATATATATATATATATATATATATATATATATATATATATATATATATATATATATATATATATATATATATATATATATATATATATACACACATATATATATATATATATATATATATATTTTCTACTTTTATATTTTTTTTTCCACTAGTTACTAAAGCAGCATTTCTCGTGTTAGTTTAGTTTAACCTGATGTAATAAAAAAAACAAATTAAAACTAAACATATGTATGCACTTTGAATGCAATGCAAGACAAGACAGTTTGCATTGCATTCAAATGCATAAACACAAAAATAAATATTGGGAAAATAATGCATTATAAATCTGACTGAAATAATGCAATTTTTCACTATTTTTCAGCATATTTAACCTTGTTGCATGGCATCCCAAACCTTTTCCACTAAATGCTCACAGTCGACAGTGAGAATGATCATCTACGATGTCTTAAAATACTGTCTAAGTAGGCGTCTCGGCAGCATTTGGAGCAGATGTAAAGGGAGAACGCACGCAAACACAGCTCATGTTTACAGTGCAGAGAGAGAGAGAGATGGCCGAGAGAGGCTGGGCGGCTGAAAAATCCTTCAGTGGATGTTTATTTGCTCTCAACACCCTCCTAAGCGATCAATATTTTTAATTTGGGGCCAAGTTATTATTTTTCACATCACTGCGCTGGGGAGCAGAGTAAAGTGGCTCATATTTTAGCACTAAAAAGATCGATATGACAGCCTCACCTTCACTGTGGCCCTTACACACACTCGCACGGGGCCGAGGGCAGACACACACGCTCCGCACACATCATTATCACACACACACACACACGTGATTTACACACCTCTGCTAAACCAATCTGACCACACACACACAGAGGACAGGTTTACAAGCGCTTACACACGTGTGTGTGTGTGGGATCACATATGTGCGTGTCAGAGGCGTGTTTGGTCCCCGAGGGCCGCTCATATCAGATGCATCTGTTTCTATATAATCCATTAGCCGCGTATATATTTCGCTCCAAATTTCTCTAGCACCTCGCCCTCATAATTCACGTCTGATGGCAGATTCATCGATTGTCGCTCAGCACACATCCAGACGTCTGCATGCGTGTGTGTGTGTGTGTGTGTGTGTGTTTAGGAGAGCTTGACTGATGGTGTGTGTGAATTATTGCTCTACAATATTACTCCAGTGACGTCCGGCACATTCAAACGGCCTCGATCGGCTCGGTCCCGCACTGGAATAACAGGCGCTGGATTAAGTTTGCCATATTTTAAGCTGGTTATGTATAGAGTGGTGTTTTAGACACTCACTGCACCGAATACATCTACACATGGGTCAAAGACGTTAGGATGTGTGGAAGCATATGGGTAGCAAAATTCAATTTGAAATGTAATATGCAAAACGGCAAAGCATTTCTGTATTTAAATGTGCATTTTCCCATACATATTTAGTGCAAAATGAAAATTAAACATTGTTTTGTAAATCAATATGTAAATCGAAAACGTATTATTAATGTAAATTAATGCTTTAGAAGTTGCAAAATTAAAGCGTATTAGCCAAATAGGTTTTTGACATGTCCAAGCAATTGAAATGTCATATATGTAAGTGTCAATGCATTTACGAAAAATAAAAGACATTTAAATCAGCATTTTGCTGCAGCTTTGTCTCAGAATGCATTCTGGAATTTATTCTCAGTGCATTTTGCTGCAATTATCAGCCGCTATTATGATGAAAATGCAACCCCACGTGTCCTATCCGTAAGACTAAATGCATTTAGGGAAAACACCATTTAAATGATCATTTTGCTACAGTTTTTGCTTGGACATGGAAAACATATCTAATCAATTTGACTAATACATTTTCATTTAGCAACTTATAAAGCGTTAAAATATGTTTTTGATGTGCATATTAAAACTAGTGTAGGAAATGGCAAATGTAAATTATAGAATTGAATTTTCATTTTCCTTTTGCACTAAATGTTGCACATATGTTGGAAAATGTACATTTAAATACAGAAACGCATTGCCATTTTGCATAGTACATTTCAAATTGAATTTCGCTACCCATATGCTTCCATAAAGATGAGAACTGATAACTTTGCATGCAATGCAAGACACTTTGCATGAAAGCATCTGCCAAATGCATAAATGCAATGTAAAATAATTGCATTATTAATCTGACTGAAATAATGCAATTTTATCAGTATTTTTCAGCAGAGAATAAAGCATATTTCATATTGCTATTTTCTACTTACTAACATTGCATCTCAAAAATTACAGTCGATAGTGAGAATTATCATCTACAATGTCTTAAAATACTGTTTTAACTATATATATTTATGCAAAAATTCAAACAACATGCTTATTCTGACTTGTACATATTAAAATATATAAAAGAATAAAATAATATATATTTTTTTTCTTTTGTGCCAAAAATCATTAGGATATTAAGTAAAGATCATGTTCCATGAAGATATTTCCTACTTTGGACAACTTTAAAGGCCATTTTCTCAATGTTTTGCTTTTTTTGCACCCTCAGATTACAGATTTCCAAATAGTAGTATCCAAATATTATCCTATCAAAACAAACCATGCATCAATGGAAAGTTTATTTATTTAATTAAAAAAATGACACTTATGACTGGTTTTGTGGTCCAGGGTCACAAACTTTGATCTGAGCTTTGGTTTTTAATTGAAAAAAGCATTATTTGTGGATTATTTGGACAACATTCACCCAAAAAAAAAAAACGAAGTACATAAGCTCCGATCAGTGAAACCTACTAATTCAAAGAAAAAATAAATAAATAAAAAGTAAAACATTATTTTATTTCAATTAGTTACCAAAAAAGCATTTCTCGTGTTAGTTTAGTTAAAACCGCTATAGTAAAATAAAGAAAATGAAATTTAAAATAAAATGTATTAATATTAAACACACACATATACATATACATATATATATATATATATATATATATATATATATATATATATATATATATATATATATATATATTTATATTTATTTATTTTTTTTTTTTTTTACATATGCTAGACATATAATCAATAAAATTAAAATATAATAGTATGGAAATTATTCGACGTTAAGATGTCCACATCAAGAGAAATTTACAAAAGTGATTTTATGTTCATAGAAAGCACATTAAATGCAAGTAAAGTGTCCACTTTTAAGGTTTCAAATGTTTTTGGAGAATAAAATGTCAAAATTTGGTTGAAATAATGTTACACTGTCATTAAGTGTGACACAATATTTATGTAAAAAATTAAACAACATGCTTGCCAAGATTGGTACACTGAATTACATTTTAGTGGGCATTTTAGGGGAGAAAAAAAAATGTATGATGTTTATTTTTTGCTCAGAAAAACAAAAGTGCAATTAAATTAAACAGTAAACTTTTTTTTTTTTTGAAAAACAATTTAAATTGAGCAAAGGTGAGAGTAAAGACATTTATAATGTTACAAAAGAGTTCTATTTCAAATAAATGGTGTACTTTTGAACTTTCAATTAATCTGTGCATCCTAAAAAATAAAATATATTTTTGCATAAAAATATTGTGCAGCACAACTATTTTCAACATTTATAATAAACTGAAATGTTTCTTGAGCAGCAAATCAGCATATTAAAATTATTTCTGAAGGATCATGTGACTCAAAACTGCAGTAATGATGCTGAAAAGTCAGATTTGATCACAGAAATAAATTACACTTTAACAGATATTCACATAGAGAACAGCGGTTTTAAATTCCAATAATATTATATCATTTTACCTGTATTTTTGATCAAATAAATGCTGTCTTGGTGAACAGAAAAGCCTTCTTTATGAAGTATCCTAAACTTATAAACGGTAGTGTAATTAAATTAAATTAATTGACCACAATTTGTGATTCCAGAAGTTTTAAGATTCAGATTTATGTTCTTCAAAATAAATAAATAAATACATGCAAATTTACATTAGATTAGAAGTTTTCTTTTCTGAGAAACAGATTAAAATGAGTTGAGAAACATCTGCAATTGCAGTCAGAAAAATAAACTTAATTTAAAGTAAGGCTGCAAAAGGACTTGTCACAATTAATCAATTCAAAATAAGTTTATGTTTGCATACTACGTGTGTGTACTGTGTATATTTATTATGTATATACAAATACACACATGTATATATTTGTAAATAAAAAATTGTGTTTATTGCATGTATTTGTACATATAATTATTTTATTTTATATAAATAGCAATATTTTACATGTAAATCTAACTTATTTTTCCTTAATATACATGTGTGTCTGTGTGTGTGTATTTATGTATGGGTCAATTTTTGACATTTTATTCTCCAAAAACTATTTGAAACCTTAAAAATGGACCCTTAATTAACACTTAATCTGCTTTCTATGGACATAAAATCACTTTTGTAAATGTCTTTTGACGTGGACCTAACGTCTTTGACCCATATACCTAAATATACACAGTACACACACATATAGTATTTAAACTAATTTTTTTATCTATAAAACTAATCATTTTGCAACACTAAATTAAGGTAAAAACAAGTTATTTTTTTGACTCCATTGCCAGAAAGATTTTTCTTCTCTTTTTAAGCATAAACTCACTTATTTTCTCATAAAACAAAACTTCGCAAACCTAATACTCAGTTTAAATCTTGATTTTTGTGTGTTAATACCATATTAAGTGTGATTTAAGTGGAAATGTTACATTTTTTTTTTTTAAAAAAGTAATTGTTAATTTGACAATTTTTTTAAACAATGTAAAAATAATTTTAAATGTTTAATTTAATTTTTTTACATCATTTACCGTATTTTCTTACAACAAATAAGCAACATTATTTATTTAGTTTTTTATATATATTATTTATATATATATATATATATATATATATATATATATATATCATTTGCTTAAGAAATTTATATATATATATATATATATATATATATATATATATATATATATAAATGATTAAAAAAAGCAAATATTTTTTAAATAACTAAATAATGATATTATCTATAAATGTAATTTGACACACACACATATATATATATATAATAAACAACAAAAACAAACAAAAATGAAATGTGTGTTATATACTACTGCTGAAGTTTATGATCAGTAAGATTTTTTCTTTTTTTTTTTTTTTAAAGTCTCTTATGCTCAAAGTTCCATTTATTTGTTAAAAAAAAAGAAGAAAAAAGCGATATTATGAAATATTACTGTTATTCAAAATTACAGTTTTTTATTTAAATATACTTTAAAATATTTATTTTTGTGATGCAAAGCTGATTTTTGTTAAAAAAAAAAACAAAAAAAAGTTATGCTGCGGCCTGGTTGAGAACCACTGATCTGGAGTGTTATTGATGCTCGATCATGATCATAAGAGCTCAAAAATCATAAAAGTTGAGGAATCATTGAAGTCTGGAGCACAAAAACATTGCAGGACGATACACACTTAACTTTAATACTTAGTGCAATGAAGAACCAAAGAGAAATCACTAATGAGAGTTGAAAATAGCCACAAACACACTGAATCGTCCTGTACATCCGTATGCTGTTATTCTCCTTCAGAAGGGCTCTTCTCTGTCTAAGGATTCATGGCATTAAAGCGTCTGACACGACTCTAATCCACGCGGGATAACAGCGCATGCTATCAGCCGTCAGCACGACATTCTCCAGCAGCGTCTCCACACAGACACAGGAGATAAACGGCCAACGAGATTACTTTGAGACTTATAGGAAACACTCACGCTGCTGGCATTTCTGCTAGTTCAAGACTTTTTAAGACCAACAACATCAACAAACAAAATTTATATCACAAGGGGTTACAGGACAAACCCTTACAATCTCAAAATAAATCAGGAATCTCAAATACTTTGATTAATTAAACCGGCAAAACAGGGTCAAATACTCAAGACATCAATATTGTGTTCAATATTTACATACAGTATGTACTGAAACTGGCTGCTCATATTCTCTCATATATCAATATACAAAGTAGAGAAGTCTATCAATATTGGATTTTGCTGAATTAAGGTGTTTAAAGAAAGGAAATAGATTACTGTGCCAATACTAATAAAATCTATATAATGAACGTGTTAAATAAAGTTTTTAGACTTTCTTTCCCTATGATTCAGAGAGAAGATACAAGAGTTTACCTTGACTAAAAATAAGAATAAAAATAAATAAAATAAAATTAATTAATTAGATATAGACAGATGATAGCTATTTCACAAGGATACATTACATTAACACATTTACATTCAAAACCGTTATTTTAAATTATATTTAATAATATTTATAATGAATAATATTTATATTTAATTATTATAATTATTTAATTCTATAATATTGATGTATTCTATTTAATTAATAATATTTCATAATTTTAACTGTATTTTTGCATCAAATAAATGCAGTCTTGGTGAACAGAAGAGACTTCTTTATAAAATCCTAATTATTCTAAACTTACAAACAGCAGTGCATCAAAGTAAATTAACCACAATTTGTTCTGATTCTGATTTATTGTGATCTTCCAAAAAAATAAAAAAAAACAATACATGCAAAATTACATTAAATTAGAAGTATTCCTTTAAAATTGTTTGAGAAATATCTGCAAATGCAGTCAGAAAAATAAACTTATGTCAAAGGTTTTTTTCTCTCATTTAAAAAAACAACAACCCTTAAACAAAATATGATTTCAGTTTACATCTTGATTTATTTTTGGGTTTATACCATATTAAGTGTGACTTTAAAAAATAAATAAATAAAAAAATAAAATAAAATAAATAAATAAATTAAATATATATTGAAATTATATATATATATTTTTTTTTTTTTTTTTTTTTTCCCCTTCTTCTTCTTCACCAATTTCTCAACAGTTATTTTAAAGAAGTAGAAACAATTCTAGAAAACAAGTCTTTACTATCCCTTTTTATCAATTTAACACATCCTTGCTGAATAAAACTATTAATTTCTTTCAAAGAGAGAAAGGGAAAATTTACTAACCCCAAAATTTGAACGAGGTGTTTATTGTTGCAAAAGTTTTCCATTTCAAATAAATGCTGTTTATTTTAACCATTTATTTCTCAAAAAATACTGAATAAAAGTATCATAAGTTGCTAAAAAATATTAAGCAACAAGTGTTTCCAACATTGATAATAAAAGTAATAAATCAGTATATTAGAATGATTTCTGAAGGATCATGTGACACTGAAGACTGGAGTAATGATGCTGAAAATTCAGCCTGTCATCACAGAAATAAATTATATTTTAAAATATATTAAAATAGAAAACCACTTTTTTTAAATTGCATTAAAATTTCACAATAGTACATTATTTTTTCTGGAAACAAGGAAACAAGACAAAAAAAAATCTAAGTAAGAAAATATTTTTTTTGCAGTGAGTGAGATTTTTAATGCTTTTTAAAAGAGACTTTTCTGCTCATCAACTGTATTAAAAATACAGGAAAAAAACTGTAATATTGTGAAATGTTAATGCGATTTAAAATAGTGGTTTCCTATTTTAATATACTTTAAAATATAATTTATTCCTGTGATGCAAAGCTAAATTTTCAGCATCATTATTTTGTCATAATGTGCTGATGTATTATTAATGTTAAAAAACAGTTGTGCTGCTAAATAAATAAATAAATAAATATATATATATATATATATATATATATATATATATATATATATTTTTTTTTTTTTTTTTTTTTTTTTTTTTTTTTTTTTTTTTTTTCAACCTGTGATGCTTTTTTTCAGGATTCTTAGATAAATAAAAAGTTAAAAAGAACAGCATTTATTCAAAGCAGAACACTTTTATAACAACAAACACCTCGTTCAAAGCCTGGAGTTGATAAAAAAAATTGATAAAAAGAGATTTGTATTGTTAGAAATGATTTCTATTTTGAATAAATAAATTCTTCCTGAAAAATTCTGAAAAAATTACTACAGAAAATAAATAATACTGTGAAATATTAATGCAATTTAAAATAGTGGTTTCCTATTTTAATACACCTTAAAATATAAATTTATTCCTGTGATGCAAAGCTGAATTGATTTTTATTCCACATATTTGTGGATCTCATTCTATTTATATGTCAATTTCTGTGAATCTCTTTGTGGATAATAAATAACAAGAATAACCCTGTGTTGTTTGAATTCCTGATTCAGGATTCATAACCTGAAGGAGGTTTTTTATCCGCTCTGGCTGAGTAAAGCAGTGAGACATCATGAGGTGTCAGTCTGGTCCTAATTAAAGGCGCGGGTCGTGGCGAGAGTCGTGGCGCGTTTAGCAGGAGAACAGCGTGTCGGCGTTAACGCATTGTGACAGGAACACTTAATATCACACACGCTGCGGTAATAAGGGGCGGACATTAGTGCACATCATTACCCATGAGCCTCTGGGCCCCGGGGCAGAGCGGCATGATAAATATTAATGGTGTGGAACTAGTGAACGGAGGCTGAATGATCAGGGATGCTTCCTCTAATTGACATTTTACCTCCTGTATACTTTACAAGAGCCGTAAAAACACGCCATCAGAGACACGGCTGTCACTCAAACACCATTATTTCACTCAGAATCCTGCTCTAGTAAAACACAAACACATGAACGCTGTGTTCCACTTTTTATGACTTAAAGATGAGCTAAAGACTTTATATTATTACAATAAACAACATATTATATGTGTATACAAGTATACGTTTGGGATCAGCACTGCAAAATATGCTTTTCTTACTTAGATTTTTTGTCTGGTTTCCAGCCAAAATATCTAGAAATTACTAAATCAAGAAGGATTTGCTAGACAAGTAAAAATGATCGTCTTGTTTTCAGTTATAATTAAGTGTGTTTTTGCTTGAAACAAGCTAAATAACCTGCCAATAGGGTAAGCAAACTAAATAAATAATTAATTCTGCTTAAAAAAAAAAAAAAAAAAAAAAAAAAGATTATTTTGCTTACCCCATTGGCAGATTATTTTACTCATTTTAAGCAAATACTCACTTCATTTTGACTTGTTCTTTCTGAAAACAAGATAATTTTTACTAAAAAAATTCTTCTTGATTTAAGAATTTTTTGATATTTTGACTGAAAACAAGATTAAAAAAAATCTAAACAGGAAATTTTTTGCAGTGAGTAAAATTTTTTCATGGTTTTTAAAGGAGACTTTTCTGCTCATCAAGGCTGTTTATTTGATTAAAAATACAGAAAAAAACTATGTGAAATGTTAATGCAATTAAAAATAGTGGTTTTCTATTTTAATATTCTTTAAAATATAATTTATTTCTGTGATGCAAAGTTGAATTTTCAGCATCCTTATATCATCATAATAGCTTTATATATATATATATATATATATATATATATATATATATATATATATTTTTTTTTTTTTTTTTTTTTTTACAACCTGCGATGCTTTTTTTCAGGATTCTTTGATGAATGAAATGTTAAAAAGTACAGCATTTATTTAAAATAGAAAACTTTTGTAACAATAAACACCTCGTTCAAAGTTTGAGGTCAGTCAATTTGTCTTTATTTGAAAGAAATTAATACTTTTATGCAGCAAGGATGTGTTAAATTGATAAAAAGTGATTTATATTGTTAGAAAAGATTTTTATTTTGAATAAATGCCCTTCTTTTAAGCTTTTTAGTCACCAAAGAATTCTGAAAAAATATTACAGAAAAAAACTGTAATATTGTAAAATGTTTATGCAATTTAAAATAGTGGTTTTCTATTGTAATACACTTTAAAATATAATTTATTCCTGCGATGCAAAACTGAATTTTCAGCATCATTTTATCATCATAATATGCCATTTTTTTCAGGATTCTTTGATCAATAAAACGTTAAAAAGAACAGCATTTATTTAATAAAGAAAACTTTTGTAACAACAAACACCTTGTTCAA
The DNA here is from genome assembly GCA_033026305.1 of Cirrhinus molitorella. NCBI lineage: Eukaryota > Metazoa > Chordata > Actinopteri > Cypriniformes > Cyprinidae > Cirrhinus > Cirrhinus molitorella. The sequence continues at coordinate 1,316,617 of CM065126.1, read as the reverse complement.
AGCCTGGAGTCAGTAAATTTGTATTTTTTTTTTTTTTTTAAGAAATTAATATTTTTATTTTATTATTTTTATTGATAAAAAAAGTGATTTATATTGTTAGAAATGATTTATTCTATGATTTATTCTTTAAAGAAATTACATTATATTTAACTTTTTATTCATCCTGAAAAAAGTATTACAAGTTCAAAAAAAAAAAAAATGAAGCAGCACAAGTATTTCCAGCATTGATAATAAAAATAATAAATCAGTATATTAGAATGATTTCTGAAGGATCATGTGACACTAAAGACTGGAGTAATGATGCTGAAAATTCAGCTTTGCATCACAGAAATAAATTATATTTTTAAGTATATTAAAATTATATAAAAAAAATTTGAATTGCAATAATATTTTCTGTATTTTTGATCAAATATAATTTTTTTATATTGCAGGATTAATATTACAAAATAAAACAACATGAAACATTTCACCAGAGAGCTAGATCTCCCTCAGTAAACAGTAAATACTGTCTGTCTCTCTCTGTCTTTCTCTCTCAACTCACATTATCTGAAAATTGACATGTCGAGCAGACAACAAACAGTTACCCGAGCAAAACAAATGCGGGCGCGAGCGTCCGGTTAAATGGCACACGTCTGTCTGAGCGCAGATTTATTGACTGTCTGATACACCGGAAACTCTCCGATCGGCTACAGCCGAGATGCACATCCCAACTTCACAATATCAGAAAACACAGCACAGACCATTCGTTTATAAACATTTACTGCAAAAAAACACATTTACTGCCTCATTTTCTAGTACAAATATCTAAAGATTCTTAATTAAGATGCATTTACTGTTGATGCGAAAAAAGGCATTAGATAAGAAATCTTGTTTTAGAACAAACTGATTAAAATGATGTGAGTTTATGGTTGAAACAAGCACAAATATCTGCAAACAGGGTTAGAAAAATCATTAATTGAGCTCATTGGCAGATGTTTGTCATCATTTTAAGCATAAAAAGATGCATTTTTCAGAAAACAAGACTTCATATCTTCATTTTGCTACTCCAGTTTTGATTTACAAACGTCTCGATATTCATACCAGACAAAAAAGACAAAATACTGAGGAAGAGCATTATTTCTGGCAGTGTTCAGAAAGTTAGAAACGATTTATATTTTAAATATTATACATGCATTTAGATTTGAGTGTGCATGAATGATCTGTTAAGCTTTATATACAACATTTAAAAAACATCTTGCCAAAATATTATCATTTTGAGTAATGTATGCCTGCTGAAGTGCATTATCCCCGCTCCTCTGAATTCATTTCTGGGTTTCTGCTTCCATCTAGTGGCGACAACCAGAAACTCAATCTAACAACAGACCACTAATCAAATTCTTTAAAAAGGAACAAATAGGTCATCTTCAAATCTCTGAAGTCGTCCAACACAACAAAACACTACAAATCTCATTATTTTGTCTTCCAGGAAGCATCGTAAGTATCTTCTGTAGTCACTAAAGTGCAGTACTAAACCAAAAAATTTGATATTAAGGCAAAATGTACACGTCCATTCTTTTCAAAAGTTTTCACCCCCCGGCTCTTAATGCATGTGTTTCCTTCTGGAGCATCAGTGAGTGTTTGAACCTTCTGTAATAGTTGCATATGAGTCTCTCAGTTGTCCTCAGTGTGAAAAGATGGATCTCAAAATCATACAGTCATTGTTGGAAAGGGTTCAAATACACAAAAATGCTGGAAAACCAAAGATTTTTCTGAACCACAGCAGGCAGTTTAACTGTTCAGCAATATTTCAATTGCATGTGAATATCTAAAATAACATGCATTTTGTATGATCCTGCTTATTTTTGTAAAATAATTAACATTTTGCATATTCTGGATGGTGTATGTAAACTTTTGACCTCATCTATGTTAAATGACACAAGATTCAAACACATGTGACTCAATTTATGCTTCTCAAGACTTCTTAAAAACCCAAATATCTCAGATACATATTCATTTAATTTTGTATATAGTTTTTGCTCTCAGTTTTTATCTTGTAACACATACATATACATACATAGACATACATACATACATACATATATATGCTCAAAAGTTCAGGATCAGTAAGATTTTTCATGTATGCATTTACTTGATCAAAAAAAATGAAAAAAAAATAATAATAAAAAAAATTATATATATATATATATATATATATATATATATATATATATATATATAGTGAAATATTATTACAGTTTAAAATAATGGTGTTCTATATTAATGTTTTAAAATATAATTAATTATTGTGATTAATTCATTAATTCTTTGTTCAAAATATAAATATTTTCTAACAATATAAGTCTTTGCTATCACTTTTTATCAATTTAACACATCATTGGAGAATAAAATTAATTTCTAAAAAAAAAAAAAATAATATAAATTTACTGACTCCAAATTTTTAGATGCTTTAGATGCTAGTTCATATTGTTACAAAATAAAAAAAATAAAAAATAATAATAATAATAATAATAATAATAATAATAATAATAATAATAATAAAAATAAATCACAGTTTCCAAATAAAATATTAAGCAGCACAACTGTTAAAAGTATTAAATCAGTATATTAGAATGACTATGACGCTGAAGACTGGAGTAATGATGTTGAAAATTCAGCTTTGCATCACAGAAATAAATTATATTTTAAAATATATTCACATAGAAAACTGTTTTCACAATATTGCAGTTTTTCTGTATTTTTGATCAAATAAATGCAGCCTTGATGAGCAGAAGAAATGTCTTTAAATCACAAACTTTTGAGTGGTAGTGTATATAATAACTATGTATACACATTTATAAAAAACACCCATCTATCTGTCTATATAGACATGAATATAGATAAATACACACATGTAATGTGAAATAAACCTGACTTGAATTTAATTAAACAAGATTAAATCACATGAAATATCAAACACCACAAGATTAAAAAACACGTGACTCGATTTTATGCTTCTCAACAAGCCTAAACCAAATATTCCTGCTTAAATGACTGAAATAGGTTGTGCAGATATAAAGCAGACATGTGTCATTCATATTAATCATACACGTGTAAAACAATGAACAGAAACTTGTGACTAGTCATTTATAGCTGCAATAAATCACCAGTCAGGAGAAACAGAAGAGCGGCGGCGCCCTCTAGCGGCTTTACAGCGAAACTACAGACAGAAACCAAAGAAAAAACCCTGAAACAAACACAAATGACCGAGCGACTTACTGTGAACTGCTCCTGGGATTTGTAGTTCTTGTCGAGGTAGACACGAGCGCGGTTGAAGTCCTTCATAGCATCGCTGGACAGCAGTTCTCTGACAAAACAACACAAAACACACATTATCAGGCTTTTATGACTCGTATAGTCTGATATAGTGAGGATATGGAGGGAAAAAACACCTCAATTTCATTCAGAGAGTCAAACTAAGTCAAAAATATGAATTTGCAGTAGATGCCGATATCTATATGATGAAAATCAATGAGATCTTTATAACAGCAGAGCAGATACTGACATAAAATGGCATTAAAAAAAGTATTGATGGAGAATCAAGTAAAGCAAAGCTGATTCAGTCTAGTAAGTGTTCATCTGAAAATATGACTACAGTTATTCTAACGTTTACTTGCTAAAAACCAAGATTTGACAGCAAAAAACACGTGAAGCGCCAGCTGAAGCTGGACCTTTGTACAATTACGCTAGGAGACCTTTTACTTGATTAAAATAAACTCGAAACTAGATTGCTTGTGAAACAGGTTTAACAGCAAAAATTGTTCAGGGTTGGGAAAACTTTTTGACTCAGGGGCCACATCAGGTTTTTCACATCAAGTGAGGGGCCACATAATATGTAGGACCCTATTAAATTATTATTTATATATAATTTTTTTTTGGTTTTTTTTTGTTCCCAAATTAGTTTTTTTTTTTTTTCGTTTAAATTTTTCTGGATTCCATTTTTTCCATTAAATTATTTATGGATTCCATTTTATCCATTAAATTTTTTATGGATTCCGTTTTTTCCGTTTGAATTTTTCTGGATTTCTGGAATCTTATTAATCAAAAAAGCATGTCTAATGAATTAAAATCATGAAACTTATACAACTTAATGTCAATTTATTAAAGGTTTAACAAAAATGACACAAAACATTGTATTTTATTGTTACCAAATTCTACTTTTAACATGTCTAATTATCTGATTGCATAACTTTTATTTATTCTTACAATATCCTTGTGAATTTTTATTCACTCAGAATTCTGCGTTGTGTATTTATATTAACAGAAGGCATAAAAAAATTACTTTATCTTTTAATTAATGAAAATTAAACAAATTGTTATTTTTGGCAAGTAAATGGGATTTACTATTAAAATTAAAACATGAAAGAAATAATGCATAATTATTTCTTTAAAAAAAAAAAAAGTTTTTTATAAAACTTTTTTAATGACTGGATTCCGCAATTCCGTCCGCGTTTTCAGCATCGCGGAAATCATAGGGCCCCAATTATGTGTGTCAAATGAAGCTTTTGAGGATTTTTGTCTTTTTTTTTTATTTATTCTAACTTGACACTTACTACTGTACTGTATGTAAACTTTCACACACACATGGCAGTTCTATTCTTGAACCATCTCTACCTTATTTTTTTATGAGCACTTTATTGCACAGATAAGTTAAATTTATGTTGATTAATATAAGGGACACTGCATCATTTCATTCAGAAATAATGTAAAATAAATGAAACGATTTTAGTTTCATTTGAACATATTATAGTATTTATATTTCCCTCACTCTACAAAAAAATCATGCCAATGTAGCAGAGCTCAGAACAGAAATTACCATTACCAATTACTATTACCAAACATATTTATTTTTTCATTATTTTCTTTTCACTCATTTTTTACAAGACATTTTAAAAAACTGACAAAAATTTTAATTATAATTAAAAGACAACAACTAAATAACTAAACAACTAAACCTTTTATACAAAAAAAATACTAGTCAAACAGTACAATTTTGAAATATTTTTACTAATTAAAATAACTGTTTTCTATTTGAATATAGTTTATAAATGTAATTTATTTCTGTGATTTCAAAGCTGAATTTTTAGCGTTTGCTGTATTTTGTATCAAATAAATCCATGCACAAATCTTACACAAATTACACAAAACCAGTCTTAAGTAGCACAGGTATAGTTGTAGCAATAGCCAAAAATACATTGTATGGCTCAAAATTATACATTTTTCATGCCACAAATCATTAGGATATTAAGATCATGTTTCATGAAGATATTTTGACAATTTCCTACCATAAATGTATCAAAACTTAATTTTTGTTTAGTAATATGCATTGCTAAGAACTTCATTTGAACAACTATAAAGGTGATTTTCTCAATACTTTGACTTTCTTGAACCTTCTGCCAAATAACATCCTATCCTAACGAACCATCCATCAATGGAAAGCTTATTTATTAAGCTTTCAGATGATTTATAAATCTGAATTAAAAAAAAAAACCTGACCCTTCTGACTGGTTTTGTGGTCCAGGGTCACAAATTATTATAGTGGCATTCACTATAATCATTTATTATAAACGGCCAGCCTAAATATTTTTTAAGTGAATCTGAAAATTAGTGATGGATGTGGTTTCATATTTCTATGGTATCTGCAGGCTGTGCTGAATAAACAGTGGTTGAGCTGCTCAGGTGTGTGTGTAAATATTGTCTCTGTCCTTTAATAATGAGACAATATATATGGAAAACACACACACACACACACACACACACACACTGGAGCTGGAGCCTCTGTTTGATCAGGAACCGGATTCACACTCGCTTCAGGTGAAGACTTACTTGATGAAGCTGTCCACGTGTGTCATGGACGCTTCGTAATTCTTCCCTCCGACCTCCTGACAGTGGAGCGCCACGAAGTGCGGCCGGTGAGCTTGAACTGTCTGTGGAAGAGAGAAGGCAATGAGAGAGAGACATGAGACGTGCTGGAGATGAAGAATGAAGCATATAAGCATCAAATAAAATAAAGTCAATTAGTTTCTTGTGTCTTCCATTTGCATTAATGACAGACGCTTTTATTCAAAACACATTTTATCCATTTCTGCATTCATGAGCAATAACTCTAAACAAGATGAAGAATTGATTTCAGCACAGGGTAATAATTTTTTGTCATTTTTCTTTTTTTCATAGTTTTTCCATTTAAATTGAATGTAATGTACTAAAAAAAAATCATAATTAATATTTTATATATACATACATACATACATATATATATATATATATATATATATGTTTTTTTTTGTTTGTTTTTTTTAATAAATAAATGTATATAAACATTTAAAAAACTAACAAAAATTGTAATAATTTGAATTGTAAGTATATATTTTTTTCCTTTCTTTTTTTTTCTTATGTCTTCCTTTTTTTTTCCTTATGTTTTCCATTTGCATTAATGACAGACGCTTTTATACAAAACACATTATATCAGTTCATGCATTCATAAGCAATAACTTGAAGATGAAGAAATTATTTCGGCACAGGGTTATACATTTTTTGTATTTTTATTTTTTTTTCCTTAGTTTTTGTTTTCCAATCAACTT
>CM065126.1:1210000-1305000 GCA_033026305.1 Cirrhinus molitorella | reverse complement strand
ACAAATAGTTTTACACAGTGTAAAAAAGGTTTTATTTGAGAATAGAAGAACTATTAGATTAATATCACTGATATACTATCACAGATATTATTAATGTTTTTATTTTCTGTTTCTTTTTTTTTTTTTTTTTTACAGTGGCATGCGAAAGTTTGGGAACCCCTTGCAGAATCTGTGAAAATGTGAATGATTTTAACAAAATAAGAAAGATCTTACAAAATTAGATGTTATTTGTTTATTTAGTACTGTCCCGAGTAAGATATTTTACATAAAAGAGTCCACAAGACAAAAAAAATAGAAAAACCTTCAGAAAAATCAAAAACCAGCTGCTGCAGACTCTTCAGTTTTCCAGAGTCTTTTGTGTATTTGAACCCTTTCCAGCAGTGGCTTTTTGATTTTCAGATCCATCTTTTCACACTGAGGACAACTAAGACTCAAATACAACGATTAAAAAGGTTCAAACACTCACTGATGATCCAGGAGGAAACACAATGCATTAAGAGTCGGGGTGAAAACTTTTGAAAAGGATGAAGACGTCCAAATTTGTCTTATTTTGTTGAAACATATTTTTCTTTTCTGTTTAGAACTGCCCTTCCGAAGCAACAGAAGATGTTTCCCGGAAGACGAATAAAGTACAATTTACCCTGATCTTCAAATTTCAAAAGTTTTCACCCCCCGGCTCTTAATGCATCATGTTTCCTTCTGGATCATCAGTGAATGTTTGAACCTTTTTTAATAGTTGTGTGAGTCTCTCAGTTGTCCTCAGTGTGAAAAGATGGATCTCAAAATCATACAGTCACTGCTGGAAAGGGTCCAAATACACAAAAATGCTGGAAAACCAAAGAAGAAGGATTTTTCTGAAGAACAGCAGACAGTTTAACTGTTCAGGACAAACAAGGGACTCTACAACTATCACTAAACCAAAAAAACTGTGGTAGATCATCCAGGCAACAAACACAGTATTAAGAACCAAGGGTTCACAAAGTTGCAAAGGCGGCTGTTTTAATCATTCCAGCTATTTTTTTGTCCTGTGGACTGTGTGTAAACATCTTATGTGTAAAATATCTAACGCAGGACAGTACTAAATAAAACACAACATGCATTTTATTTAGTTAACGATATTAACCCTGCCGCTCACAGGCCTCATATTACACAGTTTAAGTGGTTTTATTCACAGACAATGAGTGTCAGGGTTTCTCAGCATCAAACTAAACAACGTCCGATAATCTGCTGATGTGATGTGAGCAAACCTACGCGAGACACAGAGAGAGACAGAGAGAATAAAATAAAGCAGCTTTCCATGACGTCACTGCAGCTCAAGCTTGGCAGGAGTTTACAGGCCTTCCCCGAACACACACACACACACACACACACACACACACACACACACACGATCACATGATGCACTCCCAACAACTCATTACTGTTACTGTTACAGCAGAGCTTCAGTCTGAACATGAACTGAATTCATCAACACATGCGTATTACACACAAAACAATCAATACGGCAATCAATCATTCCGATCAGAAACAATCAGACTGTCATTTATGACATATATGTGACCCTGGAGCACAAAACCAGTCTCAAGTAAAACGAGTGTATTAGGAGCAATAGCCAAAAATATGTATAGGTTTTTTAGGGCCCTATAAAATCATAAAATAAAATAAAATAAAATAAAGTTATTTTTCAAATTCATTATTTTTTTTCTATTTTTTTTTTTTTGACTACTTTTTAATGGTTAAATTAAACTTTTTTAAATCAAATTATCAGTAATTATTAATAAATACAATTATTATTAATCGATTTATTTTATTAATTTAATTAATTAGACAAAAAAATGTCTAATTAATTAAAATCATGAAACCTATACAATTTCACATCAATTTATCAAAAGCTTAAAAGTTTTATTTTTTCCTCACCATATGTTTTATTGCTATCAAATTCTGTATTTTAGCATGTCTAATTATTTGAATGCATACTTGTTCAAATGTATTCTTAAAATAGCCTTATGAATTTTTTTTTTTTTTTTTTTTTTTTTTTTACCTCTCAGAAATTCTGTGTTGTGTATTTAATATTTTCTGGTTATCAAATTAAGGCATAAAACATTAATTTCATTTATCATTTAATTATTGACAATTAAGCAAACTTTATCTTTTGGCAAACAAAGGGGATTTACTATTTACATTAAACTGTCAATTTGTTTCGAAAACGACCGATCGTTTCGCTAGATAAGACCCTAATTCCTCGCTGGGATCATTTTGAGCCACTTGAAGCTAATTTTAACTGCATTTTGGAAGTTCGAACTTGGAAAGCACCATAGAAGTCCACTATATGGAGATCATTTCTGAAATGTTTTCCCTCAAGAAAGACCGACATGAACATCTTGGATGACAAATGGATTAATTATTTGTACATTTTTGTTTTGGAAGTGAACTGATCCTTTAAACACAGCAGCTGCTACTTTTTAAAACATATTTAAAGAGACATTCAGATTTTTGTATTACAGCACCAAATACTTCAATATTTAGGCTCAATGGGTTATTTTTATTTAATTTATTTTTTCAAACTTTTTTACATTTTAATCTGGGGCTGAAAACTTTTAGAATTTGAAGATCAAGGTAAATTGTATTTGTATATTTAATGTTCCATGGACACATTGTATAAATTTCATACCATAAATATATCAAAACTTTTTTTATTTTTTTGTATTTTTTTTTTATTCACCCTCAGATTGCAGATTTTCAAATAGTTGTATCTCTGCCAAATACTGTCCTATCCTCAGCTTGTCTATTTAGTTTTCAGATGATATAAATCTCAATTTTGGGAAATTGACCCTTATGACTAGATTTGTGGTCTAGGGACACATATGTAATTCATACATGTGTTGGCAAAACTAAATTGTCCTGTCAATAAAGTTGAAATAAAGTGAATGAAATGAATAATTTGAGCTTTCTATTTATCCGAGAATCCTGAAAAATAAAATGTATGATGGTTTCCACTAAAATATTGGGTAGCACACATGTGCTTAAAAAATTAATAACCAGAAATGTTTCTTGAGCGGTGTTTTAAAATGACACAGATTTCAGAAACACACAGACACTCAGAGGACAGGTGTTTCAAGAGCAGAAGATTCAATGTGAGTTCGTCTTTTCTTTTGTCAGTCAAAATAAGCAGGTAAATAATGCAAGTGGCAGGGAAATCAGTGTCTTCTGCAGGTAAATGCAGGTAAAATCAGCCCTTAGGCAGCAGTTTAGGCTGCGGGTTTGATAAAGAAATGTATTGGTAAATCCCCCATGAGATCAACAACACCGAACACACACAAACAACAACAACTAACACCACAAATACTCAATAATCAAGATACAATGACCATTGTGCCATTTTCTGTTCCTTTCCTTAAAAGCCTAAACTTAATGTAGTAATCAGTCAAATCATATAAAGTTGCTATGGTGAAACACAGCCGACTGCTTTAAAGAGATATTAAAAGCAGCGCAGTTCCACAGATGGCTGTCTGTCATTGCATAAGGACTTTTTCACTTGCATTAGTCTAGTATTAGTTTCTGCTGTCATATTAAAACTGTGAAATTTCACTGGTATCTATTTTTATTTAGATATTTTTAAATAGCAACCTTATTTCCAGCTAAATATACTTGGTATATAGCCTATATACACTACCAGTCATAAGTTTGGACACATCCTCTCATTTATTGTTTTTTAAAGAATTCTTATGCTCATCAAGGCTGTTTTCACTTCATCAAACATACAGATTTTTTTTTTTTATACTGTCTAATCTTATGATGTAAATCAATGTTTTTCTATATTAATATATATTAAAATGCAATTTATATCTGTAATTAAAGTTTAATTTTCAGCATCATTTCTCCAGTCTTCAGTGTCACATGATCCTTCAAAAATCATTCTAATATGAAAAGCTGATTTATTATCAATGTTGGAAACATTTTTTTTAGAACCTGTGATACTTTTTTCAGGATTTTTTGATCAATAAAAGGTTAAAAAAGAACAGCATTTTTTAAAATAGAAAGGTTTTCTAACAATATACACTACTGTTCAACAGTTTGGGGTCAGTATTTTTTTCTCTTTCTTTTTTTGAAAGAAATTAATACTTTTATTCACCAAGGATGTGTTAAATTAATAAAAAGTGATAGCATAGATTTACATTGTTAGAAAAGATGTATATTTTGAATAAATGCTGTTCTTTTTAACTTGTTATTCACCAAGGAATCCAGAAAAAAAAAAGAATCACAGGATGCAAAAAAAATATTTGGCAGCACAACTGTTTCCAACATTGAAAATAAAAGTAATAAATCAGTATATTAGAAAGATTTCTGAAGGATCACATGACACTGAAGACTGGAGTGAAAATTCAGCTTTGCATCACAGAAATAAATTTTATTGTAAAGTATATTAAAACAAAAACCGTTATTTTATATTGTAATAACATTTTGCAATATTACTGTTTTTTCTGCATTTTTGATCAAATAAATGCAGCCTTGATGAGCAGAAGAGACTTCTTTAAAAAACATTAAATGAGAGGGTGTGTACAAACTTTTCACTGCTAGTGTATATTAAACAAAGCTCAAGATTTGGTCATCACCCATGCTAATTTCATTAAATAATCATGATTACAATATCTGCATTTGCTCTCAGAACCGTAGGGCCCTAAGAAATCCGGTTTATATTTTTCCAAATTCCTTTTTTTTTTTTTTTTCAGTTTCATTTTTCTGGATTCCATTTGAATTTTTCTTTACTCATTTTTAATGGCTAGGTTAAAAGCATGCTTAATTATTTAAAATCATGAAACTTAAACTTACGGAAAAGTATAACAAAAATTACATTTAGGGCTCTATGGATTTTTTTTCCTCCACCATACTGTATGTTTTATTGTTACCAAATTATTTGTTGTAACATTATTTGAGTGCATAAAACAACTTAATTTATTCAAATTTATCCTTACAATAGCCTTTTGAAATGTTTTTTTTTTTCCATCAGTGTTGTGTATTTAAATTGTTCTGGTTATCAAATAAAGGCATGAAACATTCATTTAATTTCTCTTTTAATTGCTGAAAATTAAACAAACCTTATTTTATTTTAAATTAAAACATGGAAGAAATGTGTGATTATTCCCTAAAAATAAGCTTAAAAAAATAATTAATTTAGTAGCAGTAGTAGTAGTAGTAGTAGTATGTACATTATATTGAACAATAGTAATATATTTTTGGCACAATGTCTTCAAGTTAAACCAAATATTTGGTTTGGTATGGTACAGCAATAGTTTCTCTGAAAAGAAACGGTAAAGTGCTTATGAAGTGTCTCTCATTGCAGTTCTGGAGATGTTCTTCATGTGTCTTTATTTAATGAGATGACAATTCAATTCATTTATATAGACATTTACACACAGAAATGCCGGACTCTTATTTAATTAGTCATTTTACAGCTTAATATTCACAGATACTAGCGATTTGATTAAAGTGTAATGACCTACTTTTGATTAATTCATTTAAAGTTGACAAATTTATCTGTGATATTCTGTGTTATACAGTAAACTGTTTTTATGACTGGATTCTGTGATTCTGTCCATATTTAGGGCCCTAAAACCACTGTAGTTACAAAGTACATACAAGTTGCTTACGGCAAAACCAACACTAGTTAAAAAACATATTGATCACTTACTGCTTTTTACTGAATAAAGTATGTATATGTATATATATTGGATAAAAGCATTTGCAAAATGACTAAAATATTGTAGATTTATTACATGTAAATTTTAGTTTAATTTTGATGATTAGAGCTTACAGCTCATGAAAGTCAAAATCCAGCATCTCAAAATATTAGAATATTTCCTAAGATCAATTAAAAAACGGATTTGCAAAACCGTGATGTCACAAAGGTCAGCGAGCACAGGAGCCAATCATATGCGATATCCACTGGAGGGGCGGGGCCTGTCAAACAGATGATGAGATCAGAGATCCGAAGACTCTCTTACCTGGCAAAACTCCCGCAGCCACGTCTTCTGTAGGTTCTCCGGCTGAAAGAGGAAAGAGATGGATTCAGTTAGACGTTCAGTGATAGATCAGCGTTTCATCACAAGATCTGGTGACTTACATTGAATTCAAAGTGCACATTTACATTTTACGCTGAAGTTCTCAGTAAATGTCAGGAGCAAATAGATTTCTCACAAATATTTGTCAAATTCAATGTTGTTATCATTAACTAAAAGCATTACAAAAATAAAAAATAAACATTGACTGAAATGAAATAAAATATGTGACCCTAGACCACAAAACCAGTCATAAGGGTAAAATTTCTGAAATTTAGATGTATGCATCACCTGAAAGTTAAATAAATAAGCTTTCCATTGATGTATGGTTTGTTAGGACAACATTTGACTGGGTACTATTTGAAAATCTGCAATCTGAGGGTGCAAAAAAATCTAAATACTGAGAAAATCACCTTTAAAGTTGTCCAAATTAAATTAGCAATACATAACACTAATCAAAAATGGAGTTTGAAAAAAAAAAAAAGAAAACAAATAATTTTTGGCATTTAAGAAAAATCAAAAAACAACATTAAAAATAAATAATAATAATAATAATAATAATAATAATAATATGAAAATATAACATTACAAACATTTTCTTCACTTTTTTTTTTTTGCAAATTACAAACGTAATTTAAATAATAAAAAATAAAAAAATATGAAAATAAAACATTATAAATGTTCTTATCTTGTCCATTTTTCTTTTACAAATGAAAAATGTAATTAAAAAAAAATAATAAAACATTCCAATTATTTTCTTATCTTGTCATTTTTTTGCAAATTAATAATGTAATTTAAATAATAAAAAAAATAATGTAAAAAATAAATATGAAAATAAAACATTACACATATTTTCTGATCTTGCCCATTTTTTGTGCAAATTAAAAATGTAATTTAAATAATAATAAAACAATAATAATAAAAAATTATATTCATATTAAAATAGAATTAATATTAAACTTATTTTATTAAAACTAGTCGGCAAGGCAACATTTCTCATTTTTTGTTTAGTTTCAATAGAAGTCCTAAAATAACTAAAACTAAAAATGAATAAAATAACTTGAACAAATCTATGTATACATGTAGAAAAACCTGATTAAAAGTTACAAAAACTAAATTACAAAAACTAAAAAAAAAAAGAAAATATATATTTTTTAATTTAATTCAACATGTTAACAAAGACTGTAACAGTATATCAATACAATAAAATAAAATGTAATTAATTTAATTTAATTTAATTAACTGAGGAACTTAGTTTTTGTATTTTCAATATTATGGAAGTCAATGGGACCTGAAACTGGGTTAGGGTAAATAAATGATGACAGAACTTTAATTCTTGGATGAATTATCCCTTCAAATACACTTGACTAGTGCGTCTAATATCAACATGCAGTGACACGGATCATTCATTTGGATGAAAGCATCTGTGACTTGAATACTACATTGAGTCCTACAATAACACTGTGTTTGAGAGCATCATTGTACATGTTATCATGTCTAAGAGTGAATGTGGGTTTGAGCTGCACACACACTGACTCTACCCACCGCACAAGACTATATAAGGACACACACACTGAACCCTGACATTACACACACACACACACACACACACAGGGAAAACACTGCACTAAATATGGCTTGCAGTCACACACACAGAGCCTTGTAAACATGTGTTGAAATGCTAAAACACAATAAAAGCATTTCTTAAGACAATGTGAAACATCACTTCTATTTTTAGTTCCATAGTGTGACAGGAAAAAAAAAATTAAAAAGATGGGTTTCATTTTATATAAAAAAGTGAAAAACAAAACAATATGATAATAACGATTATATTTTAAGGAAGAGTTTAAATTACAAGAATATCGTCAAAAAGATTATGAGAACAATCATGGCAATATGAGATAAAAATAAACTAAACACGTAATACAAGAATAAAGTTAAAACGATGATTGCAGGAATAAATGTAAAGCTAGATGAGATTAGAGTCATTATGAGAAAAATGCCAAAATAACAAGAACAGAGTCAAAAAAAATACAAGAATAAAGTCACGGCAACATGAGATTCAGCTGTTTTCTAATACTTTGAATTTAGTCTTTCAATTTTTATCTTTTCCTCATAGTATTACATGTGTAAGAGGAAGTTTAGATTGGAGATAAATAATATTTTGAGAAAAGTAAAAAATACAAGAATAAAGTCAAAACAAAAAAACTATGTGAATAAAGTTATGGAAATATAAGAATAAACTTTATTAAAATATACTAAATCATATTAAATGATCATGAGAATAAAGCAACATAGCAATACATGATTACATTAATAATATTTTACAAATATCATTTCTCAAACTTGATATTTTTCTTTATATCAAATATATTTTTTCTGTGTTTAAGGTGCACATTTAAAAAAAAACGCACAACATATATTGATTTCTCAAATATTTGTCCATTAACTAAAATCATTTTATAAAATATAAACAAAATAAACAGAAATGCAATAAAATGTTAAAAAGCATAAACTTGTTTTATTAAAGCTATTTGGCAAGGCAATAATTTATTTTTTTTTGTTTTAATAGAGGTCCTAAAATAACTAAAACTAAAAATGAATAAAATAACCTAATAAAATCTATGTAAACATGTAGAAAAACAAAAGCAAAATTACAATAGCTAAAAATTAAACCAAAAACATTAACATTAATAAAAAACAATGATCATGAGAATAAAGTTGTAGCAATACATGATTCAATTAATAATATTTTGTAAATATTATTTCTCAAACAAAAAAAAGGTTTTATATCAAATATAATTTATCTGTGTTTAATATGCACATTTACATTATATACACTGAAGAAAAAAAATGCACAAAAATGTATTTCTCTCAAATATTTGTCCAATTCAGGGTCATTAGCATTAACTAAAACTATTTAAAAAAATATACACATAAAATAAACACTAAAAGAAATCTAATAAAATGTAAAAAAAAAAAAAAAAAAAAAAGGTTTAAACTTGTTTTATTAAAGCTATGTGGCAAGGCAACATCTTTTGTTTTGTTTTGTTTTAATAGAAGTCCTAAAATAAACTAAAAATGAATAAAATAAACTAACAAAATGCATGTAAACATGTAGAAAAACCTGATCAAAAATGACAAAAGCTAAAGCTAAAAAAAAAAAAGCAACAGTAATAAAAAACAATGATTATGAGAATAAAATTGTAGCAATAAATGATTAAACTAATATTATTTTGCAAATATTAATTCTCAGACTTAAAAGTTTCACATCAAATATAATTTATCTGTGTTTAAGGTGCACATTTACATTATATACTGAAGAGAAAATGCACAAAAATTGATTTTTAAAATAAACAAATTAAATAAAATGTTAAAAGCTTAAACTAGTTTTATTATAAGGTATCTGGCAAGGCAACATCTAATTTTTGTTTAGTTTAAATAGAAGTCCTAAAATAACTAAAACTAAAAATTATTAAAATAACCTAAAATTACAAAAGCTAAAAATTAAAACAAAAACAGTAATAGTAATTAAAAAAAAAAAGATATGAGAATAAAGTTGTAGCAATAGATGATTAAACTAATTCTCATCCCCAAAAAAGGTTTTATATCAATTATGATTTATCTGTGTGTTTCTCTGAACAAAATGTTTAAGATATTCCTTGAAAGCTTTAAAACAATCCTGAAGAGCCGCGGGTCACTGCGGGTTCATCATCAGATCTGAACCACGACCTGCAGCTAAAGTAGGACTGAGCTCCTCCAGAGCTGCGGCTAAAAACACCAGCTTATCAAAAGTTAATTTGCGGTTAATTAGAGAGGGATCTCCACTGGAGGCCTGATGAAAATAGCAGCAGCGCGTGCGCTCCTCCACCGATCCGGCCTGGTTTACGCTCCCTCCGGGGATTCGGGAGCGGATTTAGCCGAACGTATTTCAAGAGCGCCGTGAGAATATGCCTTTAAAAGGAGAGCGAAACCGTACGCTAAACACGGAGGAACAACAGCGAGCGCTGGGATAACAGGTACTTTCAGCAGGGGATGACAGACATGTGCCGCTTTTAGATCCAGCTCCTTTCAATTCTGGAAACACGAGACGTTTCAGTTCCACGTGCCCTTTATGTTCATATAATCGCTCACCGTTTACTGCGGAAATGATGCTTAGAGCACTACACAACAGACTCATTAGCGGATAAACACATCAAATACAATCCCATGATACTTTGAAAGATAACATAGTGCCCTGTCTACATCCATGACGAGGAAAATGTGAAAAATAGACGTTTTTAAAACAAATTACACTACATTAAAACAATTAAATAAAGGTTTTTGAGATTTAGCTTTGATGAAGAAAAACATTTTTTGCAGATGATGCAGATACAAACAAACCTAATAAATAACATCATCTGATGATATGGAATACACACAAACACACGCAGGAAGACACACATGCGCATACATACATACAAATGGCACACACACAAATGGACATGCACGGAAACACACACACACACACACTGAAATGCACACATACACTCCTACAAAGACACGCAAAGACACACAGGCAAACACACATGGAAACATGCATGCAAACGCACACAAAAATGTGCAAACACTCGGATGGAAAACACGCACACACATGCAAACATGCGCACAAACACACACAAACAAATGTACATACATGCAAACAGATATATGTACAAAAGCAGTTACTGTAATAAAGAGACAAATGAAGTGACAAATGGTCAAAACAAACGTGCAAGCAAAAGCAAACAGACACAAACAAACAAACAGAAACACTGTACAATGTACTAGGGCTGCAACAAATGATTATTTTGATAATCGATTAATCTAACGATTATTAGAAAGATTAATCGACTAAACGTTGATTATTTTACTGGCTAATCAGTATACTTTGATTTTCAGTTTTTGCAATTAGTAAATAATTGTGTTATACATATTCTAACATAAATTAAGGTCACTTTAGCATATTTAGTAATTACAATTATTATACAATTCATTACTTAACATTAGTTAATATGAACTGAGAATGAACTTTTACAGCATTTATTCGTCTTAGTTAATGGTAATTCCAACATTTACTAATGCATTTATAAAATCACAAGTTGTTTTTAACATTTGGTAAACGCACTGTGAACTAACATGAGCAAACAATGAACAGCTGCATTTTTATTAACCAACATAATGAATACATAAATGTAATAAATGCATTGTTCGTTCATGTTAATTTATACATTAGCTAATGTAAGCAAATGATACCTTATTGTAAAGTGTTACCAATTCATTATACAATTGGATGTATTTGCTACACAAAATGAGATGACAGACAGAGAAACTGCCTTATACACATCTTTCTGCCTCCAGAGGCTCCATTTTTTGGATAAACTATTTTATTCAAAATATAAATGCCTTAAAATACCTTATAGGGTTATGATAACCAAAACAGTCCTGAGCTAGATCAAGCTTTGATCTCTGTAAACCAAACTACCACTGCAATGAAATCATTTTTAATTTTCCCCACTAACAAAAATATTTTCTCATCAGACATCTCCACACTGGAGAGCTGCTTTATAACAAGAAATTAAGTTGTAATTCTAACTGAAAGCAGCAGGTTTTTAATGTTAAATACCGTAAAGCTGTTTGATTTAAGGCTATCTATCTATTGCATAATATGCTACATAAACATGATGTGATAGACATTACTGGAGTAAGTTAATGTTATTGAACTGCAGAGCTCATGCAAACATCCACATCATTGTAATCAGATGCATTTTTAACTGCTGCTTTCACACTGCTGCCGGTTTTTGTTGTTTATTTCGTTACTGAGAGGAAAGCGTGCAATACATTTACATATTCATCCAAACGACGCTTATATTCAGCTGCATTTGTTCTGAAGCGCGCTCTTTTTCTCTTGAATAGCATTCTACAGTCTTGCGCCACAGCGCCACACTGGTCAAACCGCATTATTGCAGGCTCTTACATTAGATCATATAAGATCAGACGACTACTCCACAACAAAAATATTTGTCGACAATTTTTTTTTTATATATATATAATGTTGACTAATCATTTCAGCCCTAAAATGTACACACACACAGAAACACACACACAACTCTGTATAGCTCTCTTTGTGAGGACATACACTGACAATGCAATCTCTAGCTCCTTACCCTAAACCTACCCATCAGAACTAAGCGCTTCACCCAAACCCTTACCCTAAACCTAACCTTTACCCAATTATAACCTTATCCCTAAAACCAAGTCTTGACCCTCAAACAGGCCTTTAAAGGGGTCTCTGAAAGTGAGGTCCGGCCAAAATCTCCTCACTTTACAAAACTGTCCTCACTCCGATGGTCTAAAACTCAAACCGGCCCTCACAAAGATAGCTGTACAAGTATACACATTCAAGCACACACACGTACAAACGGACATGCACAGAAAAGCAAACGCAAACAGACAAACACAAGCAAACAAACAGATACAAGCACTCTCACACACTCATGCAAATGTGCGCACACAAATACATACACAAACACACGCTCCCTTACACATGCATGATGCTCACAGACTCATGTGCACACACAAACACATTTAAAAACACACACACAAATGTACACACATGCAAACAGACATACACAAAAACGCACACGCAAATGCGTACACACAAACACACTCATGCTCCCATACTAGCGCTGTGCAATTAATCGTATCGCAATCGCGATGTCAGCTTGTGCGATTATATGACGGGAAAATATTGCAATTATATTAAATAAATAATTGTGTGCACTTGAGAACACATGCTTTCGGAGAACAGTTTGCCTATTTTCTGTGCTGCGAACAAAACAAAACAAAAGATCAAATTAATAAGCAAATAAAAATAAATAGATGGGTGCTGAGGAGGCTGATCTGGCAGCCCAAAAAAAAAAAAAAAAAAAAAAAACTCTACCTCTGTTTTATTTTGGATTTGAGATTACTGACACTGAGCAATAAGACGTATTGTGCAAGATTTACAAAATTAAAGTTGCTACATTATGTGGCAATACAACAAATTTATATCAAAACAAAACAAAGCATAGTTACAGACGTGTTTTGAGCGTCACGCAATATTATACGTCTTTGTTTAGACAAAGAAATCACAGACTTCATAACGCACTGCATAGCAAAAGACATGATGCCCATACACAGGGGTGTAATTTCCATTGGGGACAGGGGTGACATGTTCTCTCTATGAATAAATGTCTTGTATTGTTGAATGCACGCTCAGCACCGCCGAGAGCTTCCCGCGACAGTTAAAACAAAATCGAAAGTAAAACGCGCACACGCACTGAAAAGCAATTTTAATACCCCGTGTTTAGAGAGCGACTCCCATGCGCGCAAAATAGGCTACATGACATATCTAGGCTGTAAGCTATAATAGGCTGTGTAGTTGTCTATAGCTCTGTATCATGCTTGAAAAAGTCAGTCTCTATTTGCACTTTGAATATTAAGAGAGTAGCCTACTTTGATTATGGCTGCATTTATTGTTTGCACTTAATAAGAATAAGAAAGAACTGTGTTATTGTTTTTTTTGGTTATTTATACTGCTTTAATTTGTTCAATTTGTGAAAAGAACTTCAGTTAAGAGGTCAAATGTTCTAGAAGCTCATAATTCATGAACCCACATTTTGTGCCCCCAATACTCTTTATTATAATCACAATCGCATATCGCAATACGGACCTCAATAATCGCAATATGAAGATTTCCCCAAATCGTGCAGCCCTAATGTATACACACGCAAATGGACATGCACTAGGGATGGCTCAATACCATAATTTTGGCTTCAGTACGATACCAGAATGTAATACCTCAGTATGGATACTAAATTGATACTGTAGTAAGTAATGTTAACATACTAAACATGTATTAGTTTATTTATCATTTAGAAATAATTATTGACCTAAGATTAATAAGTGCTGTAATGCTGTTAGCTCAGCTTATCTACATAATTTGAACAAATTTAATTAGTGCATTTTCTTTAGAAAACTTTGCTTCACAACATTCTAAAGCATAATATTGTACTTTTTACTGCATTATGTTTCAGATTAAATGTTTAATACTTTATTACATTAGAAATATATTACTTTCTTACTTTTACTCAAGTAAAAGTAATTCTAAAATTTACTTGAGTACAAGAAATTACTACGGTTAATGTTCTTAATTATTAAAGGTAAAACAAACAACAGCTTTTATTTATGAAATGTAGTTTAGAAAAAAAAGTATGACATTATGCTTTGGAATGGAGTAAAAAAAAAGAAAAGAAAAACACTCTGATAAACTACAGACACCTTTTTTTAAATTTACTTGAGTAAATAAAAAAATACTCCACTACTGTCCGCTATCATTTGTGAATAAAAGTTATTCAAATCTGATTTTTTTGATTGAATGAAAGATGCACTCACCTGTCGATCTCACAAGTGACACGTTTGGTGATTTATAGCAATGCTTGCATACAGGTGCAGTAAGGTGAGTTCGTTCACCTATATCATCTGTTTTGTATGCAAAATAATGCCATATTTCACTTCTACTGTTGTCTTTATTTACTAGTTTCAAGCGTGTTGATTGAGTTTCATCTGTTTGACGATCCATCACGTTTTCTGTTGTCAAGCATTTACTGGTTTTGCAGCAATTTGGGAAGCACTGCCGCGAACTGTTTGAAATATAATATTTACTGGTATATTTCCATTACTGGTATACCACACATCCCTAACATGCACAGAAACAAACATGCACACACAAACAATCACACACGCGCACACACACAAACATTTAAAAATGCACACATACGCTCACACACAATTGCATGCACACAAATGTACACACACACAAATGGACATACACAGAAACAAACACGCGCACATTATCGCACATGGAAACGCGCACGCAAACAGACACATACAAACAAACAGACACACACACAAATGCACACACACTCATGCACATTCACACACATGGAATAGCACATGGAAACGTGCACATAAACAAATGTACACACACACGGACTCACACACTCGAGACGAGATTTTTAAACTTTTTTCAAAGAATGCCTGAATTATGGAAGATATAGGGAAAAAAGTATTTTATTCAACTGAAAAACACAAAACGCAAAAAAAGTTTAGGTGCATTTTGATATGAATTTGTTTGCACGTGCAGCATGCTTAGGCTATACAGGCTTATATAAATATGGCTATGCAGACATATTTCGCAGAGCAAACACCTGCTTCACCTTCACATAACTGATGCAGCCTATACGCAACACAATGGCAAGCGGCAATATTGGATAAATAGCTATCAGAGTGAATCCGTAAGTGAATGGATTCTGAATGGATAATAGCCAGTGCGCAATGGGCGCTCCCTTACAATCACTTGACAAAGCTGTCACACATCTTAATGTAGTTCATCGCTTTCTCAACGTTAATAAAGAGTAATAAAAGAACCTTTAAACTGCTCAATTAATCTCTTACTTACATCATGTCTACATTTTCTGTTTTAATGATAGTTCACGAACGTAGAGCAGAACTGAACAGAACAAGACCGGCATTTTGGATGCTGAGAGGATTGTAACCTAACCGCCTCCGACTGACCACTGCATTCATAAACGCTTCAAAAACACACTATGAATAGAAACATACATATGTTCATTGGATGAGAAGCCCCGAACCGCAAATTGACCGCAGATATTTGTGATGGTGTTTTTGCCGCGGGATTAACAGTTAACAGGCAGCGCTCCAGTCCTACAGCACGTCTCCATGCACATCTCCTTCAGCTATTAAAATAGTTACATTTTGTATGTAATGGCAAAGTGATTATATTTTGTTTCGTTTTTTTATTAGGTTAATTTAGAAAAACTTTTGGAGCTTTTTTTTGCTCGTTAAATATAAGTTTTTGTTTTTTTAAGTAACGAACAGCGGCCAGCGGAAGACTGTTCATAGTCTGAACAATTTGCCTTCTCAAATCATCACGACTTGAAATAAAATCTATAGATCTAAAACAGTTAAAGTAGCTAACCTAGATAAACGTGCACAAGGTGCATTTCATTTTTGGAGAGTGGAAGCTGGAACCGCTTTGCAGGGAATGGAGGCGCCAGCGCGATCATTTGCATTTTTTTCAGTGAATATATAAATAGACAGCTTTAAATGATTACTTAATGAAACAAAACAAATCGGAAAAAATCTATTTGATTAGGCTATGTAATCCGTAAAGATACATTTCTTTCTAAAGGTGCGTTCAAAAAGGAGATTGGGGTGTCTTTGCCACACTATTCTCTGCTGGTGCGTGATAATTTGAGGATATGTGAATTTTTGTTGTTGCTCTGCTGCTGTTTGCGAGTTAAAATAAAATATTTGTTTGTAATTTTTATGTATCATCATATATTTTTATTTTATACTAATTTATTATTCTAATTTGATCAGTTAACGGTTAATGTTCGGTTGACGAGCAGCGGTTGTCGGTCAGGAAAATTAACCGAAATGAGCATCCCTATAATGAACATGTAAACTAAAGCTGCATGATATGGTTTAATAAATTGGAGATCATGACTCTGAAGAAAATAAGACATAATAATAAACAAAACAATTTACTAATGGTTCTGACACAATGTTCATTGCTTAAGTCTTTTAAAAAATAGTGACTTAATTAATAAAGACTTGTTTCACTATTGAAATCTCCTGAATGAAACGCATGCTGACGGAATCGCACATAGCGTTTATTATTAATAATTAATAACTTTATATATTATTTTATTATGATGATTCACTTTATTACCTACTGTTACTATTATCACCTCACTTAAAAACATTACTATGGTAATATAAAAACTGCACTGTAAAAATATTTTATAACAATTTAATATAAAAAACCCCACTTGTGTCTCAGTATCTTCAGCTGCTAGAGTTAAGCTAAACCCTCAAGCTTTTATTTGAGTGGATAACCGCAGGGAATCCCTTGAAGGTTCAGCGAAAACAGGTTTTACAAACGCGTCTCATTACAAATCCAGTGAAACGCTCTAATCATCATACATTCATGCACAAATACAGTGGAAACCCCAGCATCTCAGCGGTGCATTACGGCAAACAGAGGCGAACCTTTGACAAACGCTTATTTGAATGTTTGCAGATCAGACTGTGATGCCGCTCTGGAGTCGCTACGGTCTGAATCGCACTTCCAGAAAACAGCAGCTTACAGAGAGCCGGTCTGACGGGGTTTCCTTAAACAAACATCCCACACTTTGCTGCAGGAACGTCCTGCTGGAGCACCAGCTCATGTCAGACAGAACCACACATCAGCAAACAGGCCTTGGGTTTCTAATGAAGGAGCATCTCAGTGTTATATTAGCTGTACAGTAGAGAGGAGATGGAGATCAGTGATGGACCGGCTGTCAGGAAAACCAGGACAGAGAGTCTAGAGAGACTCAGTGCTAAAAATACTGACTGACAGAGAGAGAGAGAGAGAGAGAGAGAGAGAGAGAGAGAGAGAGAGAGAGAGAGAGAGAGAGAGAGAGAGAGAGAGAGAGAGAGAGAGAGAGAGAGAGCGTGTGAGTGGGCGGGTCTCTACAGACTGATGCTCATCTCTGATTGGCTGCTGGAATCTCTCAATGGGAATCACTGGCACTTGATTCTCATCATATATATCTATATATATATCTATATAATATATATATATATATATATATATATATATATATCTCATTTATTTTTTATTAAATAATTTAACATTTTATATATTGTGTGTGTGTGTGCGTGTGTGTGTGTGTGTGTGCATATATATATATATATATATATATATATATATACACACACATATACATATACATATACATACACACACACACACACACACACTAAAAATTATAAATGAGAAATGTTACTGCGGCAACTAGCTGAAATAACTGTATTAATTTATTTGAAGTAATTATTTTTTTTTAACGGTCTTAGTTTTAGTTTAGTTTTAGTCAACTATAATAACCTTAAATATATAAAAAGTTAAATACTTAATATTATTTAAACAGTGGCTCTCATAAAAACTTCTTTAAACATACAATAATGTCATCACTAAGAGGTTCATTATAAATAACAAATTACTATAATATTACGTGTTAAAACCAACTGCAGAGTTAAAACTCTTACAAAAATGAATTAATCACAATTAATCACATCCAAAATAAAAGTTTGTTTACATACTATATGTCTGTGTACTGTGTATATTTAATATGTATATATATATATATATATATATATATATATATATATATATATATATATAAATAATATATACATGCATGCATGTATATATTAAGTAACATTTTTTAGATTTATATCTAAAATATTTATTTATAATATAAATTGTATACAGGTGTAAATATATATATATATATATATATATATATATACACACACACACACACACACACTTTTTTTTTATATATATAAATGTATGTATTTATATGTACATAATAAATATACAGAGTAAACTCACATATAGTATGTAAACAAACTTATTTTGGATGCAATTAATCATTTGGCAGCCCTAATTTTTGACTGGAGTAATGATGCTGTAAAATTCAGCATTGCATCACAGAAATAAATTATATTTTAAAGTATATTAAAATAGAAAACCACTTTTTTAAATTGCATTAACATTTCACAATATTACAGTTTTTTTCTGTATTTTTAAAGCCTTGGTGAGCAGAAAAGTCTCCTTTAAAAAGCATTAAAAATCTTACTGGTCTCAAACTTTAAATATATAAATATGAAATGAAAATGAGAAATCAGCAACTACCTGAAATCATTTTATTCATTTATTTAAAGTAATGCATTTTAATGGTCTTAATTTTAGTTTAATTTCATTCAACCTTGATATAAATAAATTAAATATATTAAAATAAATTAAATATCTAATATTTAAACGGCGACTCTCATTGAAACGCATTTAAACATACATTAAACAATCTCATCACTAACATGTTAAGTAAAAATATAATGAATCATGTAATTACCATGCATATATTTATCAAAATGCTGACTATTTCTAGCTATTGACTTTGTGGTGACTGAATATCTTTAGGTAAACACTGCAATCTCTCATGCCACAATAAAGTGCCCTGAAACTACATTTGTTGCTTGAGTTGACCTCATTTACTTCATTTAATTCTAAAAGTGATAAAGCACACTTACTGTGATTAACTGCACTACAAATAATATTTAGACAAGTTGCTCACACAATTAAAAACAGCACAGACTGAAAGAGTGATCTTGAGATCATTACAATGAAGCCTTCAAGAGAAGCGTCCTGTCAGTGGAAAAGTACACATGCAAAACACACAAAGACAGACACGCGTGTGCCGCATCCAAGCAAACAAACCCGGCAAACACAGAGCGGCAGACAATAGAGTCACGCGAAGTCATATTGAAATCAACAAGATCAACTCATAACCACAGACCTTCCTTATGATACAAGTACATTTGGTGTCCGAAGTCCTTTTTTTATTCTGCTTTTTTCAAATGGTTATATTTTTTATTATTTTAACCATCAGAATCAGAAAGAGCTTTATTGTCAAGTATGCTTGCGCATACAAAAATAAGATGAGAATAAAAAAAATACACGTATGTAAATATAAATAGCTTTGGCTTTTAAACATGATTTTATTAGTGCCATGTGTTCTTTTATGTTTATGCTAGCAAGTTTTTGGCCAAAAAATACATAAAATGGTCAAACTAAACTTACCAAGGTTGAGTAACAATGTTGACAAAGCAATACCAGAATTGACAGTCCACCAGACAATTCTGTCAATTCTGTTACTTTACAACTCTGTAAAGGGTCAACTCTGTTTATAAACTATTTTCTCAAATATAAATAAACAGTTTTAGCCGCTGTTGGACAAAGTTAATTAAATTAAATGAAAATGAGAAATGTTGCTTTGGCAACTAGCTGAAATATTATATATATATATATATATTCAAAATATTACAAAATTAATTTATTTTTTTTTGTTTTTTTTTTAGATATAACACTCAAGAATATCAGAACATTAAAAAATATTTATTTAATATTAAATATTGTAACTAACCCTAACATGGGTTTTATATTTAAAGATAAAATGTTATGTTTACTCCAGTTTGTTGTTGGAGTAGATGAAAATGTGTCACTTTTGTAGTTATTAATTTTGAATTATATAATTATTGTTTTTATATTTCTCATATTTATTATATATATATATATATATATATATATATATATATATATATATATATATATATATATATATATATATATGTATATGTGTGTGTTTATTTATTTATTTATGAGGTGCCAAACAGGAAATAATTATATAACAAATATATATATATATATATATATATATATATATATATATATATATATATATATATATATATATATATATATATATAGTTATAAGCCTGAATATCTAAATGTAAATTGTGAATATATAACAGGAAGTCTGAATATATAGAAGTAAATCTGAATATGTATTTATAATTCTGAATATAGTATGTAAATTGTGAATATATAGATGTAAATCTGACTATATAAATGTAACCTGTGATTATATAGAAGCAAATCTGAATATATAGTTACAAGTTATATGTTATGTTTTTAATTTATGTTTTAGAAATGTTGTTTATCTGTCATTTTTATTAGTTTTTTATGTCTATATAGATATTTTATCTAAATATGTATAATATCTATAATAAATTATGCATTTTATGATGATTGAGAGACTATATTAGACTAATATTAAATATTCTAACTAAATTTCACAAAAGGTAATAGTGCACATAGGGTTTTATTTTGTAATGATGAAGTTATACTTCCACTCCAATTTGTTCAAAATCAGTGTCACTTTTGTAGTTTGTATTAATTTTGATTTAGTTTTAGTTTTTATATTTTTCATTTATAAAAACACTTTACGACTCTGTTACTTAAATGGTCAACTCTGTTTATAAACTTTATTCACAAAAAAAAAAAAAAAAGTTAAAAATCTCAAACATTATCGATTTATTTTTGCACCCTTTTTACTGGATATTGTATATAATACATTTTCATATGAAAAAATATTTCTGTGAAGACTGAAATATCTCAGTTTTCAGTTTTGAAAAAAAAAATCTTTTTTTTTCTCTTAACTTTCTGAAATGCCAAATGCATTTCCAATTATAGAATCACCCATGTGTGCTTATATTTATAAAGACACACGTGCGTCGTGGGAAACACTGGTCAGAGGTCTTAATATTAATGTTTTCACATGATCGCGATACAAAACACATTTTCACAAAAGAAACTTTGAGAAGCTCACAGATGAACATCAGAAGAACAGAGCGTCTATTCAACATTAGACACAGAACGAGTCCAGAGCAAACACGTGGATGTTTTACAGGACTAGATTTAATCGTCCTGATGATCTATTAGTGTACATGCAGATAAAGCGCAGCTCTGATCTGATTTACATGCCATAATGAACACACACTACATCTCAAACGCTCTGTTTGTCATTTGTGTTTATGTGACATTACTCTGAATTTGGCCGTATTTCAGTTAGCACTGAGGTATGAAAACAGTAGAATAATCTAGATTTTAACCCTTGAAGATGCATGTTTGAATAGGAAATGTGTTGCATTTAGAAATTAGACTGAATGGAGATCATGTGCATCAGGCTCAGATCGCAAGGAACAGTGGGTTTAAAGTTATTTTAGAGGGTTTTTATTATGATTGAGACACTATTTTTAGTTTTTATTAATAAATTGAATTAGGTTTGATTTTTTAAATATGTTTTCATTTTAATTTAGCTTTAAATTTGAGAAATTGTGTTATAATATTAATAATAATAATAATAATAATAATAATAATAATAATAATAATAATAGTAATAATGAAAAAAATAAATCTACATTGTATAAAGATTAAATAATTATTTAGATATTATCTGCAAATTAGTTATTTTATTATGATTGAGACAGTGTTTTAGGTTTTATTAATAGATTGAATTAGGTTTTATTTTTGTATTTTATGTTTTGTTTTAATTTTGGTCTAAGTTTGAAGAAATGTTGTTTATCTAAATAAAATAAGCGCGTTTATAATTTATTTTAATGTTTATTTAATAATAATAATAATAATAATAATAATAATAATAATAATAATAATAGATATCATGAGTTGATTTTTAAATTTATGTTTTCATTTTAGTTTGAGTTTTAGAAATAATTCTACATAATATAATGATTAAATAATTTAGATATCTACAAATGTATAATATCAGTAATAGCATTATTTTATTATGATTGAGACACTATTTCTTTTTATTTATAAATAAGTTTGTTTATCATTTACTTTAATGTTTTTTTATTATAATAATAATAATAATAATAATAATAATAATAGTACATTATATAAAGATTTAATTATTTAGATATGATTAAATATTTATAATATATGTAATAAATTATACATTAATAATATGTAATAAATGTATATTGTTTTAATAAATAAAAGTAATGAATAATGTAATACATTTTAGCTTTAATTAATAGATTAAATTAGGGTTGATTTTTAAATGTATGTTTTCAATTTAGTTTAAGTTTTAGAAATTTAGTTGTTTATCTTTGCCATTTTATTAGGGTTTTTATATGTCAAAGTATAGTAATAATAATAATAATAATAATAATAATAATAGATATCATGAGTTGATTTTTAAATGTATGTTTTCATTTTAGTTTGAGTTTTAGAAATGTTGTTTATCTTTGTCATTATTATTATTATTATTATTATTATTATTATTATTATAATAAATGACTACATAGTTTTCATTTATCTAAATATGTATAATATCTATAATAAATTATGCATTGATAATAGAGGTTTTTTATTATGATTGAGACACTATTTTAGGATTTATTAATAGATTGATTTATTTTTGCCTTTTGTTTTCATTTTAATTTTAGTTTAGAAATTTTGTTGTTTGTCATTTTATTAGCTTTTTTATTATTATGTCTATATGTTTTAATTTAATTTAATTTATTTCAGTTTTAGTACATAAACTAGATGAAAATGTGAAATGTTTTTAATTTTAGTTAATTTTATAATTATTAAATATTATTATTATTATTATTATTATTATTATTATTATCGTCATTATTATTATGGTGTTTTCAGGCATTTTTGAATTAATTACCGCAAACAGGTTGTAATAAAACTAACGACTGTAAATGCAGTATAACAAAATCATGTCTTGTGAAATGACAGAAAAAAACACATACGGCAAACATGTATACACTCTAAACAATCCTGAAGTAAAGTTGAAGCATTCATTACGGTCAAATAAAGAATCACCCTAAAAAACCTGCTGGTTTACAAACAGAGAGAATCAGAGGCTGAATCTCAGGTTTGTGACGTGTCCATTTCTACAGAATCAGATGAACCACTACAAATGAACTCGAGCGAAAGAGTGACAATCATCAGTCTGATTACTGATGATATAATTACAAACACAGACTCTCTATCTGATCTGAAACAGGTTTGTGTCAGATAACACTGCAGGAAGCTCATATTTTCAGCAGCAGATCAGGATTCCTAATGAAACAGAAGAGCACATTTCTTCAGTCACACATGGAGGAAAACCAGAGGTGTTTCAGAACTAAAACAAGTGCAGAAGTGTCATTTAAAGCGGTCAGACAGACGAGCGGCGCAGTAATTCAGCTCTCATTGTCGGTCACATGGACGGCCGTAATAAGCTGGAATAAAGAGCCAAAGCGGCCGAAAATAGAGTGGAAAATCTCCGGCTGATGCTCCAGAGCAGCGTTTCTCCAGTTATGGCCAGATCAGAGGTCAGGACTGAACTCGGAGATCCCAGCGGACCGCAGTGATGCATTCTGGGACAAACACGCGCTCCTCTGTCAGACGTGATTAGTGAGGGAATTATTCTCAGGCGCTGATCGACATCAATTACTGTCCGAAAGAGAAAACATTTTAAATATTTAATCATAATGATGTACATTATGGCCATAAATGGTTTAGAAAGTCTCTGAAGACTCATAAAAACCTCAAACCACCACTAACAAGAAAAGGTCACTAGTGTTCAGCATCGTGGTATGTACAGAAACATTTGGACACACCCACATTTGGAATACTAGAAAAGGCATCAAATCTATGAAATAAAATAAACAGTTACACAAAGACTAAAAGATGTGAATCAATCAAAAAATAAAAACTGTAATATATTTATCTAAATTGTTGTTGTTGTTAACAATAATAATAATAATAATAATAATAATAATAATAATAATAATAATAATAATAATAATATTATTATTATTATTATTATTATTATTATTATTATTATTATTATGACAAGTATGATTTTTTTTAAATAATTATAACAACAATACTTATAATTACAATTATAATAAAAGTGTAGATATTTAAATTTCTAATATACATGAATAAAAAAAATAATATAAATATATAATAAAAATATTAAAATAATAAAAAAAATAAAAAATAAAATCACAAAATTATGTAATAACCAAGAATAAATTGTATTTGTTATATTTATATAAAATATGAATAATAATAATAATAATAATAATAATAATAATAATAATAATAATAGTATTATGATTTTCAATAATTCTAACAGTTGATATTTACGTTTTTAATATGCATTATTAAAAATAATTAGTTGTCTAAAAAAAACAAAAATATAAAACATCATTATTATTATTATTAGTATTAATAATAAAAATAATTGTATTATGATTTTTAATAATTATAACAATAACAACAATAACAAAATGGCAGATTTACATTTTTAATGTCTAAATAAAAATCACAAGAATAAATTGTATTTATTATATTTATATAAAACAACATTATTATTATTATTATTATTATTACAAACATAAAAATACAATAAAAATTCTGTTTGTTATCATTAATGATGATGATGATGATGATGATGATGATGATGATAATAATAATAAAAATTGCATAATTTTGAATTATATATATATATATATATAACTGTAGATATATTTTTTTTATTTTAATGAATGTATTATTAATAATGAATTTATATTTGTTTTCTAAATAATAAAAATCACAAAATTATGTAAAGACTAAAAATAAATTGTATTTGATATATTCATATGAATTATTATTATTGCTACTGTTGTTAAAAATATATTAACCAATATATATTAATTCTATAAAAATTCACAGTACAATTTAAATATTTCTGAAGAACTCATTTTAAACATTTTACCAGAACCTTTCCAATCAAAAGCTTTCATGATCGCAAGAATCACAAACCGAGCGCGTTTGACTGCTAGGGTGCATACTGAAGTACCACAGTATTACCATAGTACTGTCACAGCGCATCTATATAAGGCTCTTGAGGAAAGCTAAAGCTGTGCAGGACGTGACAGTCCACCCTCATGCAATGACTCAAGCGCTTTCTAAAAATACTGCATTGTTCTACATCTGCCCTTATGACCTTTCACCCTTTACTTGACCTCTGACCTCAACATCAGAATGAAGGAGAACATCTACAAACACGTGTTTAAAACGGGCCAAACTAAAGCAGTCCTGCATTATTCACGAGGAGGAGGAAAGAAAAGCAGGGCAACAAATTTACATTAGAAAGCTGCTCTAGTTTTACACTCTCATAAACATTTTACACTCGTGCGTTTAAGTCCTGATGGATTTCTGCTAAATAGAGAATAACGCACTCCACGTCTCCAAGTGAAAACAGGAAACGCTCACAAAGAGAGGAGACGTCACACCCAGAGAGAACGACTGGACTTCCTGTTCGTCCTGATACTGAACCTTCCGTCACATCAGTCCGGCTCTTAAGACGAGAAAAGATAGAATAAAAGATGAATCAGTCAAAACGGATCTTCGGTTCATCTGATTCACTCGTGTACGAATCAAACTCAACCAAGAACCATGTGTCACGTTACACTTGGTGTTTTTGTTTGATATAGTACTAGTATTTTAGGGAAAATAAGACAAGATAAGTCATGTTTTAGTGTTATATTTAGAAATCATGTCAAATAATGGTAAATAAAACATTCAGACTGCATAAAAAGCCATTTTGACTTAGATTTTTTTGTCTCGTTTCCAGCCAAAATATTTCTAGAAGGATTTTCTAGACAAAGTCAAAACTATTGTCTTGTTTTCAGAAAAAATAGGTCATAATTAAGTGAGTTTTTGCTTAAAACGAGCAAAATAATCTGCTAATGGAATATGCTGAATTATTTTCAAGATTATTTCACTAAATTATTTTGCTTTATTAAAATTAGTAGTCTAAAAAAAAAAAAAAAAAAAAAAAAAAAAATCACATAAATTGCATTTAATATATTTATATAAAACATTTATTATTATTATTATTATTATTATTATTATTATTAAAATCTGCAGATATTTAGATGTTTTATTTTAATGAATGTATTATTAATAATGAATAAATATTAGTTTTCTAAAATAAAAAAAAAAAGTAATGACCAAAAATAAATTGCATTTAATACATTCATATAAATTATTATTATTATTATTATTATTATTATTATGATTAAAATCTGCAGATATTTAGATGTTTTATTTTAATGAATGTATTAATAATGAATAAATATTAGTTTTCTAAAAAAAAAAAAAAGTAATGACCAAAAATAAATTGCATTTAATATATTCATATAAATTATTATTATTATTATTATTATTATTATTATTATTAAATTATACATTATAAACAATCTGCCAATGGAGTAAGCTAAATAATCTTATTTCAAGATGAAAAGTAAATTATTTTGCTTACCCCATTGGGAGATTATTTTGCTTGTTTCAAGCAAGAACTCACTTAATTTGGACTTTTTTTTTCCTGAAAACAAAATTTTTGCATGTCTAGAAAATCCTTCTTGATTTAAGAATTTATTGATATTTGGGCTGGAAACAGACAAAAAAAATCTAAGTAAAAAAGCATTTTTTGCAGTGTACAAACATTAGAAGGGTTATTGCAGTTAACAATTAACTATTAAAAAAACATTGTTACTTTAAGAAAAATAAATAATAATTGAAATAAGGCAAATTTAAGTTTCTTTATTTTTAATTACTTTAATTAATTTAATTTATTTGCCAAGGCAACATTTCTCATGCTCATTTAGTTTAACTTAATGAACTACAACTGAAATTAAAATAATAAAAATTATATTCAAATATTTAAAACATCTAAAACTAATCAAAATCCAAAACACAAATCATATTTTTTCAAAGTTTAGTCAATTTGTTGTGCGTTTGTCCTTTATTATTTTTTAATATACATTTCCATATAATATTTATTTCAATTTTAGTTAATTTACTACAACTAGTACAACGAAAAGAAGACACATATTTATTTTATTTCCAGTAACATTTTTTTATGGTTTTAATGTTGGTTTCATTTTTAGTTAAATATAATAACCCTGATACAAATAAACTTGGACTTTGTGTTAATTGCATAATTAATTTTTTTATTTATTTTATTATTTTTTTTTTTATGCATCTTCTGAAAAAAAAATGCTTTAGCTATAAATAACTCCTGCTAACGTACTACTACTGTAATCTGGGTCTGGAAACAGATCCAGAAATGTTGAGTTCCTCCCAATCCCATCCTGCACTTCTCTCTCCGTCTTTCCAAACTCCTCGGATACAGACGGATCTTGCCGCTCTCTTATCTCCCGCTGCTCTCGCTCACAGCTTCCTGTTTGCAGTCAAGCAGGACAAACATGGAAAACATTTCACAGTCCGTCACATCTGCAGCATGAGCCTGACAGAGATATAAATTTAGTTTTCCTGCTACAGACAATGAAGCAGCGAGAGAGAGACACACAGAGAAAGAGAGAGAGAGAGAGAGAGACACTGGAGGAAGTTCTGGGTTGAACCCACACAAAACCATCTCAACTCACCCTGAATATACTTATAATGGGAAAACACTGCGGTTACATTAAGATACTTACGATGGAAGTGAAAGAGGCCAGGAATGAACCATGAAAACACATTTTCAAAAGTAAAGCCACAAGACTTTAACATTACGCATGTGATAACATCAAAGCCCTGCGATTTCTATGAAATGGAAAACACAGACAGACTGTATTTAACATGAAATGACACAGAATTTGGCAAAATCTGGATGAACTTAATCAAATTCACTGTATTAGAAACAATAACAATAATTTATTAAAACATTGTTTTCAGGAATATCACACAATTTTTATTCCAACAGTAAAGCTCTCTTTTGCAGTGTACTTTTTTGGTGCCAAAATGTTTTTACATTTTTATATAATTATATTTTACACAATTGTTTTGTTAAAAATTTGATTACCACCAATTTTAATAAGAATACAGAAATCCAGAAAAATTAAAACAGACTACACAGAATTTATGGGCTCTATTATTGTTAAAATCTGTAAATAATTCTATTTAATTAAAAAAAAAATAATAATAATAATAAATAAATATAATTATTAATAAATAAATATGCTTTATTAATTATAATTGATTAATTTATAAAACATCCTTTTTCTTATTAAAATGTAATTAAATTATTAAAAATGGTATCCAAAAAATAAAAAAATAATGAAAAACAAATGAATATTGGGAAAATATTGTTTAAGTTTAAAAATATTTTTTTGTAATTTTCAATTTAATTCAACTGATTATGCATAATGTGCGTTATAAAAATGTCAAATTTGTATTAAAATCATAAAACACAGAATCCAGAAAAATTAAAACAGGTTCCACAGAATGTCTCTATTTTGCTCTATTATCATTAATTAATAAATAATTCTGATTTATTTAAATAAATAAATACATAAATAAATAAATAGGAAAAAAGTATGATGTTTACATTTTTTTTATTTTTTTGTGTTTGAGTTTAATTCAACTGATTATGCATAATGTTACAAAAATGTAATTAAACTTAAAATTTGTATTAAATCATAAAATAAAGAATCCAGAAAAATTAAAACAGATTACACAATTTCTGAAAAACTCTTATTGTTAATCTCTCTTAAAGCTCTATTATTGATCAAATTATTAAATAATTCAGATTTATAAAAAAGAAAAATAAATTTACATGCTTTTTGTTGTAATTAAATAATTATAAACCGTATGCAAAAAATTAAATTGGGGAAAAAAAGTATGATGTTAAATTTTTTTTTAATTTTTAGTTTATTTTATTCAACTGATTATGCATAAGTTGTTATATAAAAAAGTTATTAAACTTTAATTAATCAGAAAATACAGAATGCAGAAAAATTTAAATAGACTACAGAATTAAAAAAAAAAAAACATTTCATAGGGTCCTATTATTGTAAAAATTAATAAATAATTCTGGTTTATTCTAAAATAAATAAATAAATAAATAAATATGTATAGGTATGTATATTATTAAAATGTAATTAAATCATTCAAAATGGTATAGAAAAAGTATGTTTAAGATTTTTTTTTTTACTCAATTCAACTGATTATGCATCATTTGTGTTACATTTTAATTAAACCATTTAAAGAGAATACAGAAAAATCAAAACATCAACATCATAAAACATCCGAATTTGGGAGAAAATTTATTGAGCCTTATTTTTGTTACTTTGTTAATTTAGATAAGAAAATAAGAAAAGACAGAATAATTACACAGAATTTGTGGGAAAAATAAGTGTCTTCAGAGCCCAACATCATTAAAGTGTAATGCAAACTTAAACAGTTTCTTTCTTCAGTGATGTTTTTACACAAGTGGTGACAATTTGCTCAAAATTAAAAAATTAAAACAGCAAAGCAGTGTGCATGAGGCTTTACTAATCTCACGTGTGTAAAGTGTGTAAATATTAGCTATACTGCGTAAATATTTCTCAACATTGCAAGAGAATTTTAACACAAGGAAAATCTAAACAGGAATTACATCCCTGACTAAAGACAAAAATATAGACTATAGACTCTTTCATTTTAATTGTATGTATGCACCAACATTCACAGGGTTAAACTGTACATAATCTGGAACAACTGCATCAATGTTGTTCATCTATGATGTTTGAATCCACATTTTGGAGCCATAAACGCACCAAACGACTCAAAGCACATGAAGGTCCATCCAGCTGCTCTCCTCTAATGACTTCAGATCAATAGAGAAAAACAACACTCAGCTCATTAAATGCAGCTTTAACAAACCAGCTTCCTCCTGCGGATCAGGCCACATCCAGAACGAATCCAGAGAACGGCGGTCAGACGCACAACAACTCAACGCTGCTAATGGCCCACAGGATGGGATTGGTCTGTGATGGATGCTGTGGGTTCATTTCCTCTCATCTCTCCTCGAAATCGACTTCAGCACAAACGCTTTCAATAGGTAATCAACTTCAACACATCCGGAGGACAGGAATTGGTGGATTTCTAGTCATCTACACTAAACAACTCAAGTATACAGCGGTTCACAGTGAGCAGAAACACACCAGAGATCTGTCAAAGAGCATTTCGCATGGAAAACACTGCATTTCGTGTCATATTCACATGCAAACGTTATGATTAACATCATAAAAAGAGCAAATTCACCTAATCAATTCAAAAACAGCCAACAGGAAACGTTTTATTGTCAGATGTGATGATGTTATTAATAGTAAACTGGTGTTTTGATTAGTACTAGAACTCCAGAAATACAAATATCTTCATTACAGAACTTCAACTCATTC
This sequence comes from Cirrhinus molitorella, assembly GCA_033026305.1. Classification (NCBI taxonomy): domain Eukaryota; kingdom Metazoa; phylum Chordata; class Actinopteri; order Cypriniformes; family Cyprinidae; genus Cirrhinus; species Cirrhinus molitorella. The sequence goes on along the minus strand of CM065126.1, from coordinate 1,274,170 downwards.
ATAAATCAATTAATGATTAGTAAATCAAAAGGAGAGCTGCACAGTTCATCAAATTTAAACCACAATATGTGATTATTAAACCATAAGTCATATTTATATATGAATTCTGCATTTTGTATCTTTAAATACAAACCTCCTATAACAGAAATATAATCACTATTTAATTCATAAAAAATAAAATAAATAAAACAGTATGTTGTGTTGCATTTATAAAAAAAAGACAAATCTAAATATAAAATATAAATTAAAATAAATAAATAAATATGAAGATAAATTATGACAGAAATTATGATCAAATAAAAAAAATGTGAAGTGCAATGTTGTTTTAACGTAATGCTTTGAACAAATTCTATTTTATTTGAAAGATAAAAATATGAAAAATCTAAATATAAAATATAATAAATTATGACAAAAAATATAATTATGTTTATTTCTTAAAAAAATATTAGATAAAACATTATGCTGTTGCATTTATTTAAAAAAAAACTAAAGTGCAATGTTTTAAAGATGCTTGAGATGAATAAATTATATATAAAATATATTATGACAGAAGTTATGACAAAAATCTAATCAGTATTTATTTCTTTAAAGAAATATATAATAAAGCATGATGCTGCGTCGCATGTATTAAAAAATGTTTTAGAGATACTAAATGTTAAGAGATGCATTTTACATTTACAAACCTCCTGCTTTAAAGAAATTATATTTTAACTTGGAAAAATAAAAAATGTAAATATAAAATATAATAAATTATGACAGAAAAAAAATAATGATAAAAAAAAAAAATATATATATATATATATATATATATATATATATATATATATATATATATATATATATATATAAAATTTAATAAATTATTATATATTATATATAAAATATATTTAATATATTAAATAAAACATGCTGTGTCAAATGTATTTAAAAAAGGAAAGTGCAATGCTCTGAAGAAATCTAAAAAAATATAAAAAAGTATGAAATATAATAAATTATGACAGAAATTAACAAAAAACTATAATCAGTAGTTATTTCTTTAAAGAATATTACATTTTTTTCAATATTAAAGGTAGTGCAGTTGTTTAAAAAAAGATGCTTTGAAGAAATTATATTTTTATTTAAAAAACAAAAAGATACATAAAAATATAAATATAAAATATAATAAATTATGACAAAAATATAATCAGCAATTTCTTTAAGAAATTATATTTTAATTTGAAAAATATAGCATTTATTTAAAAAAAAAAAACCTAGTGCAATGTTGTTTTAAAGAGATGGTTCGAAGAATTTATATTTTAATTAGTAAAATATAAGAAAATGAAAAACAAATATAAAATATAATAAATTATGAAAGAAATATAATCAGTATTTATTATTTAATAAAAAAAAATTCAATATTACAAATGTAAATATTCTAAAACATTTCAAATGAATTTTAAAAAGAATATTTTAAAAATGTAAAGAAATTGTAATTTTAGATTGATTTGATAAGTCACAAGAAGAGAATTCAGCTGAAGTTTCAGCATTACAGTCAGTGACTCTCTCCTAAAACTGATCAGTCAAAAACTGAATTCTTCAATTGACACAGATCTCTCACACACACAGAGAGGAGTCTCATCAGTGTTGTGTTTCCTTGTGACCCTGACAGGAAGTAGCGACTGTATCTGAATCAGAGACCTCATCCATCCTGCACATCCAGTTTATTCATTAAGAACAGCATCCTCATTCATCACGAATCTCCAAACCGCCTCACCGTGACCGAGCGATCCGCCACGATATACGGTACACTGAAGCACGACACGTCATTCTGAGCGTGAATGAGATGAAGGAACGCAAACACACATCAATCTGTGACCCTGGAGCACAAAAACCAGTCCTGAGTAACAGGGGTAGCCAAAAATACATTTGGATACACACACACACACACACAGACACACAGACACACACACACACACACACACACACACATACATATATATATATATATATATATATATATATATAAGTCAGTGATTTAAAAACTCAAAATTATGAGAATAACGTTGAAAAGTCATTATGAGATTGAAGTCAATATTTGAAGGGAAAAAAAAATATTAAAATATAAAGAGATGATTTGAACAAATTACATTTTTTGAAAAATATAAAAAAAGAACATAAAATATAATAAATGATGACAAAAATATAATCAGTATTTATTTCCTTATAAAACCTGAAATACTATACATCATTGGAAAGCTTATTTATTCAGCTTTTTATGATGTATAAATCTCAATTTTACAAAAATGACACAGGGGAATATGGGAAACAATCTCAAAACACAAGAATATCACCAGAATATCACTGATAAAACTTTACAAAACCACCCTTAAAGGCAAAACTATTTTTATCAGCTCTTTTAATTAACCCTTTTTTTAAAAACAACGTTTGAAAACACTGATTTAAGTGATCATTTTCTAGCATTAAACACTATAATATAACAATTTTATAATAAACATTTAATATAAAACGCATATGATAAATACAATATCAATTATGATACAGTTGTTGACGCAGAATAATTTATATATTAGGGCTACACAATCATGACAAAAATCATTATTGTCGACTGTTCCCTTGAAACTGTAATTACGATTATCACAATTTACATTAAGTGATTTTTGAGTGGTTTTGAATAGCTTTATACCATTGCTTGAAGCAACTTCATGCCATATTTTAATATAAAATGAACTGGAAATACTCTTCCTAAAATACTTTGTTGCTTTTCTATAGCATTAAGCCTCATATAATCAACTATACAGTGGTTTGGTTTGTTCTTTAACTAAAAAAAAAAAAAAAAAAAGTACAAATACGCATGGTATTATAATGATTATAATAAAACTAAAATTACAGTTAAATTAAAATTAATTGCCAAATATTTTTTATATATTTTTTTCAGGATTATTTGATGAGTAACAAGTTAAAAAGAACAACATTTATTTAAAATATAAATATTTTCTAACAATGTAAATATTTGCTATCACTTCTAATTAATTTAACATATCCTTGGTGAATAAAAGTATTACTTTCTTTCAAAAAAAAAAAAAAGAAAGAAAGAATACAAATTTACTGAGCTTAAACTTTTGAACAGTATATACTGTATATTGTAACAGTGTATATTGTTAGAAAATCTTTCTATTTTAAATAAATGCAGTTCTTTTTACCCTTTTATTGATCAAAGAATCCTGAAAAAAGCAGCACAACTATTTGCAACTCTGATAATAAAAGTAATAAATCAGTATATTAGAATGATTTCTGAAGGATCATGTGACACTGGAGTAATGATGCTGAAAATGTAAATTTAATTACAGATATATAATTTTTTATGTATATTAATATAGAATAGCATTGTTTTACACCATAATATTATTTCACAATATCACATTTTTTTCTGTATTTTTGATCAAATGGAACAGCAGCCTTGATGAGCATAAACTTAAAAAAATAAATAAATAAAATCTTACTGATCCCAAACTTGAGCGGCAGCGTATATCTATTTATTTAATATTATATATACACCTAGAATATAAAAAAAATGTATGACAAAAATACAATTTTCTAACTTTAGCTATAGCACATTGTCCTAACCAAAAACAATGCAATGCTGGAAAAGGTATCTTTTCCATAATAATCTGAGTTTGTCGTCACACGATAAGTAACAAGGGAGCCTGTTTTAGAAACGGTTTCTATTTTCTGTGAAGTCACAGCTGGAACAACAACATTCAACCTGACAAAGATCATCTCAGGTACTGATCATGGGCTTTAGTCAAAGGTAAAGGTGTCTAGGTGTCATTACTGTATGGCAGTATGATGGATAGACCGTTTAAGCAGTGAAATGTGTCAGAAATGGGCAGGACATATTTAATCAGACATAACAACAAAGAAACATGACTTAATGTAACAAACCGAGTAGAATGAGACCAAAACAAATCAAAAGGGCTTCACAGTGCGATCATTTCAAAACTACTGCGTGCAACTATGAAAAAATATTTATGAGCAGCAGAGCGACTGACCCCATCGGTGTATTTGTGTTTGCGCTGAGGGGAGCTTCAAAGGTTTCTACGTGTTTTTGCAAAGTTGGGTAATGAATCTCAGTCATATCTGAAGAATCCGTTCATAAACAAAGTGTAGAGACAGTGTAAATAAGAGACTGATTGTCCAGAGTAATGTTAGAGAGCTTCGTTGATTATAATGGAACTTTGTGAGATTGTGATGAATGGCAGCTTTTAATGATTTTTAAGGGAGTCTGTAAATGAGATATTGATTTAATACGTGAGATCTTATGTGTCTCATGGCCTCGCGAGACGATATCCGTGCAAAACCTTTTGAAGGGTTTACATGAGAGCTGCAAGATTAATCTTTAAAAGATTGCATCTGTTTAAACACTTAAGGGATCTTATTCCTGAATGACAACTATTCAGCGGTCTCTATTACTACTGTTCCACTGACGCTTACGATGTGAAAAAGGTGTTAAAGACATTCAAATCTGCATTCATGCTGCTGCTGCTGATCCAGAAAGAGCAACACAGTCTTTTCAATCACATATGACCATCATTTCTGTGATACAAACATTTAAATAGCAGCAGTACTGAGATAAGAGTTTATAGTTTGGGTATAAACACTAGGGCTGTGAATCTTTGGGTAAACAATTAACTGATTCGATTCAAGAACGATTTTTGCAAATTCAGAATGATTCGATTTGAGACTATTCACAATAAAATTTGATGCGATTCGATTAATAATGATTCGATTAGCATGGTTAACATGTTGTTATCATGATTCCAGCATGATTAGCAAGTTACTAGCATGTTGTAACATGATTAGCAAGTTGCTAGCATGTTTCTAATGTTTCTAGCATGATTAGTAAGTTGCTAGTATGTTTATAGCATGATTAAAAAGTTGCTAGCATGTTTTAACATAATTAGTAAGTTGCTAGCATGTTTCTAATGTTTCTAGCATGATTAACAAGTTGCTAGTATGTTTATAGCATGATTAGCAAGTTATTAGAATGAGTCTAACGTGATTAACAAGCTTATAGTATGTTAACATGATGTTAGCATGAATAGCAAGTTGTTGTTAGCATGTTGTTAGCATGATTAGCAAGTTACTAGCATGCTTTAACATGATTAACAAGTTGCTAGCATGTTGTTAGCATGATTTGCAAGTTATTAGAATGATTCTAACATGATTTTAACAAGTTTTTAGTATGTTAACATGTCAATATGATTAGCAAGTTACAAGCATGTTGTTAACATGATTAGCACATTAATAGCAAGTTTCTAGCATAATTAGCAAGTTAGTACATATAAGTCTGAAGGGATTGTGGGAGTTTTGTCAGTGTGAGTTTGAATAGTCTTGGCTCATTTGAACATTCCCTCAATGTAAGTCTATGAGATTTTTCACAGTTTTAATCATTATTTTTAGAAAAATCATAAGTCTGATCAGTTAGAAAAGATACAGCAACTGGAGTCAGATCAGTCTGAAGATCAGGGCTGAGTTTGGAGTTTGTAGAGCTAAAGCCCCTAGGAGGAGTAGCGTTTGGAAATTTTAGTCTAAAACAGACTTTTTATTTTAAACAGACTTTCTCAAGCCAACTTCATGAGAAGGCCAATTTTTAACCATTGATTAGAAGGTGCTCCTGAAATTGACTGTGCTCTTAAATTTTTTAACTTCAGAGCACAAGTGCTCCTAAAAAGAAAAGTAAGCGTAGAGCCTTGCATCATACAGCATCGTTCCCTATTCACAGCCAGTCAGAAGTACACATTCACAACACTTTAATCACAGTGTTTGAGCGGCGGCAGGTTGTTTTGGAGGAAACCCTTCCAGCAGTGAGCCTCGCCAGAAAACAGATCAACAGCGATTCATCTTCATCTGTTTGTGTGTTTGTGAGGAGGCTGTCACGTGCATCTCGGCTCAATCATGTTAATGTCTATAGGTGTGTAAAATAACGAAAGTGAACACGCCGACCACCCAATGCCTCGAACACAAATCAGACGAGCATCATTCAGTTTGCTGAGTTGAAGGACGTGATGAAGCCGAGACCATAAACAAACATCAGTTACACTTACAGTACACCTCACTTCAAGCTCAACACACTTATGATCCATGGACTAATAGACAGATTAAACAACGATAGTAAGAATCAAAACATCCCTGTTGATCATAAATTAACTTGAATGTATTATGACTGCTGGTCATTCTTTTATTAAGTGAAAAAAGGTTATTCAAACAATTAAACTCTTGCTCTTTTTAGCACTTGTTGGCATTAAATCAGCCATCAGCCACCTAGAAAACATCACTGTTTTTTTTTTTTAAATAATGTCAGTATTCATTTTAGCTATATTCAATCATCATTATTTTGTGTTTTAACTTATATTACTCTGTTCTATTCTGACCACAAAACCAGTCATAAGTTGCATGGGTATATATGTAGTAATAGGCAAAAATACATTGTATAGGTTGAAAATTATTGATTTTTATTTTTTTTTTTGCCAAAAATCATTAGGATATTAAGTAAAGATATTTAATACATTTCCTGTTGCAAAAATATCAAAACTTAATTTTCAATTGGTGATATGCATTGCTAAGAACTTCATTTTTTTTTGTTTGTTTGTTTTTTTGCACCATTAGATTTTAGATAAAGATTTAACTCCACCAGCCATTAAAAACTAGTATACATGTTATATAAATATAAACTAGGAAAGGGATATAAGAAGTTACTTTAAATAAAAAATAATTACAAAAACAATTTTACTTTGCACTATACATTTTGTCAATAATAATTAAGCACACTGTCCATCAAATTTTTATGAATGTATTTACAAAATAATAATTATTATTATTATCAGCATTATTATTATTACCACTACTACTACAATAATAATAATAATAATAATAATAATAATAATAATAATAATAATAATTATTATTATTATTATTATTATTATTATTATTATTATTTGTTTTTAATATATAAAAATATAAAATATTTACTATTAAAATTATATACATTTTGCATTGCATAATTTTCATAAATATTAAGCACACAATCCAAATACACATGACCGTAACAATAATAATTAAAAAAATAAGAGATTGTGATTTATTTTAAATTGATGTAATAACAAAATTAGAAAAAAAAAAAAAAAAAAAATAACAATAATGCAAACTAAAAGTATTATAGTATTATTTACTATTATTTTGTATTATTTACTATTATTATGAATAATATTATTATAATAAAAACAAATAACAATCAGAAAAACATGACAATGCAAAATAATTAAATGGTCCTAAAATTAACTTTTTTTTTTTGGTAAAAACACAAGCAGGACTGTACCTTATCATTTTTAATTCATAATTCTCATGACTAAAATGATGATGATAATAACAATAATAATAATAATTATTATTATTATTTTTTTTTTTTATCATGCCATAACAGTTATGAGAATTATTAGTGTTATTTACTAATGTTATAAAAACAAAAATAAATTTAAAAAGAGAATGTGATTTTACATTGCAGTAATAATAAAATTAGAACAAAAAAATGTCAATGCAAAATAATTAAATGGTCCTAAAATTTACTTTTATTTATTTATTTATTTACCTTTTCATTTCGGTTAAAACACAAGCAGGACTGCTTTTGTGGGGTTTATAAATGTCACGATTACCCATGTACTTGTAACGATCCTGATAGCAGCAGCTTCACTCCAGACGCCTGTCTGAGAGAAAGATCTGCTGAAGGAGTGAAGGGCTCTGGGTGAGCAGATGGAGAGGGCAGCACATCAGAGAGAGTGTGTGTGTGTGTGTGTGTGTGTGTGTGTGTGTGTGTGTGTGTGTGTGTGTGTGTGTGTGTGTGTGTGTGTGTGTGTGTGTGTGCATCATGAGTGGCAGGTGGGTGGTGGAGCAGACAGCAGTTCTCTGGCACTAAGACGCCCACAGGCTTCAGTCAGAAAGAGAGCAGACTTTTGGGAAGTGGGGCTCGTCCCCGTTTCATACATCCAGACCTACTTATTCTACATGCCCCATATACTGTACACACACACACACGTGTGTTACAGAGAGAGAGACAGAAATAACCATGGCGTGATATATACCATTAACGTCATATATACAATGAATCATACTGTGATGTTAGATTTTAACCACACTGTTAAGCCTCATGACTATTGAGGACGAGAAATTACTATAGGTATAAATAAATAAATAAATAAATAAATAAATGCAGAAAAAAAGGTAGAAATGCATAAATGAATTAATAAATAAATCAATTAAATGCTGAAATAAATAAATAAATAAATGCAGACATGCATAAATTGATGAATAAACAGTGTCTTTTTTAATTGTGCTAGGTTTGTACCATTTGTGTTATACTGCATTTAATTCTACATTTATTTATTCATTTTAACATTTATTTATTTATGCATTTCTGTGTTCATATGTTAATAAGGTAGGCGGTCATATCCTCTCTCAATGCAGGATTGGTTAAACACGATCGTTATCATTATGGCTGTACTACTGTGGATACTGGTTCTAATTGGTTCACATTTAATTATTTATTTATTTATGTTTTTTTCACATTTATTTATTTATTTCAGCATTCATTTCTGTATTTATTCATTTATTTAAGCATTTATTTATGCATGTATTTATGCATTTATTCATGCATTTATTCATTTATTTATACTTAAGTAATTTCTCGTCCTCCATACATGGCCGATACACTCACTGTGTATAAGGCTTCCAAATATAAAAAAAATATGCAAAAATAAACTGCTAAAATAAAAAAATATGTATGCAAAAATAAATATGAAATACAACAAGAAAATTTAATTAAATAAAAAAAGAATTTTAAAAAGAATAAGGTAAAATCAGTTACACTAAATTTCAGCTGTATTTGTTTTATTTTATATTGCTATTAATTTATTTAATTTATTAATTAATTGAAGTCAATATTCGGGGGGAAAAAAACTCAATAATGAGACTAAAGTAAAACATTTCACAGCAATATTATATTAAAGTCAAAAACGTAAGATAATGAGAATAAAGTTGTAGCAATGTACAATTAAAATATTTATTATACATAATATTTGGGGGGAAAAAGAAAGTTACATGATTTAATTCAAATCTAAAATTTAAAAAAATAAATAAAAAAAAAGGTAAAATTGCAAGAATAATTCAAAAATATAAAATACTACAGAAAAAGACAGCAATATTATATTACCACCCTAACATTTTGAGAAAAACTCAAAGTCAAATAGTTAAAATAACAGGAATATGATCTTAACATTATATTTAGAGAAAATGAAATAATTACAAGAACAAAGTAAAAAAGTACATGAAGCTTTTAGATAGATGTATAATAAATAAAATGTAAAAAAAAGTGTAAAAAATATGTAAATATAATTGCAAATGTAAAAAATGCTAAATAAATGCAAAAGTAAATATAAAATACAACACAAAAAAATTAATAAGAATTATTTAAAAAGAATAAAACAAAGTAAGATCAATTATACAAAATTTCTGTAGTATTTGTTTCATTTTATATATCCATAAATCTAAATAAAAAAAAAAATACATATAAAATAAAATAATTCGGAAAAAACACATATATATATATATATATATATATATATATATATATATATATATATATATATATATATATATATATTATATAAAAATAACATTAAATTAAATTAAAAGCATTAATAAAGCTAGAGAAAAAGAAAAAAGAAAACTAACTGATTATTGTTGATGATCTGACAAATGTACCGGAGAAGTACTTACAGTGACTCAATTAAATGACAGTAGTCAACATTTGAAGTGCATCAAAAAAAGTATAAAGTTGTCCTAAGACAAGAACGGGTATTGTTTTGGTTTTAAAACAACTCTGATGAAAGGTTTTGATCCACTCCAAATGTGGACTACTATAGTTGATTTACACTCAGGTACAACACCACATTAAATCAAAGGTAATTCCATGCAAATGTCAACCTTACCATGAAAAAAAATGAAGGTTTTTACTATACTGATAGCACAGACGTCAACATTTCATTATTGCATAAAGCATTATTTTTAAAAAATTCATGATTTTCTACAGTCTGGTAAGTGCTATTTTCAGGCTAGTCACATCCATAGTACATATTCCTCATAAATAGACATCAAAATTTAAACAAAGTAACAATTATATGTTCTGTGAAGAGCCATTGCGTCTCTATTTGTGGGGCAGGGTTTGTCCATTTTAATTCGCAGAAATCCTACAAAGTATGTAGTCTTTCAAAAACCGTGTCCTTTTTTGTCACATCCATAACGCATGATTATTTCTCTTTTTTAACATGTTTAAACTCAATCAACAAGGGTTTATTAAAATATAAACAGATGGTATACATTCTCTAAGCATTTCTATGTCACATCCACAATGCTGGGTTTTAGCCCTTAAGCAAAAATATGTGTGAGACAAATGAATGTGAGATGAGCAGGTGATAGAGATGTGTGCTGAACTCTACACGGCTCATTACATCACTCTCACAGGTCCTCCACTCACGCTGAGAGGCATTCTGGGTAGAGTGGCGTTTAACACATGAGCCTGACACACAGAGTAATCCAGGATAAAATTATTCCTCACTGCTGTTTCTAGGTGTGAGAAACACTGAGCGCAGCTGATCTATTTGAGCGCGAGCGTGAAGCAGAGGAGTTTCCTCCTACGCGTCAGACACCAGCGCGGCTAATCGTCACACACACGGCACTCTGGGTAACGGATCGCCCCGCGCCGGCCGCTCGTTCACCATACATGGGCACCGGCTTGTGCCAAACGCTGGAATACTGACGGCGCTCCAGCAGATTTTTGTCATGATTCCACGGACTTCCCATGAGTGAAGAAAGCCAGATGCACACACACACGCGTGCGCACAATCACGTCCGCTCACATACAGCGCTGACGCGTAAATATCACTTCCTACCTCCCAGAGTCCAGAGCCAGGTGCTGCTGAGAGTCTCGCTCACTCAGGACATCACAAAACATGAGCTGAACTTTAAAGAGTTCAACAGACTAACGGCTTTTATTACAGCATCAGGGAAACTGCAGAATGACTGCGCTAAAAAAAAGATTATGAGAATAATGTCACAGCAATATAAGACTATTATTATGAGAATAAAGTTAAAAATGTATTATGACTAAAGTCATAATATTTGAAGGAGAAAAAAACTAAATTATGAGAATAAAGTTAAAAATGTAAGATGATGAGAATTAAGTCATGGCAATTGGAGATTAATAGTAATATTTTGAGGAAAAAAAACTAAAATATCAGATAAACTCCAATATATAACATGACTATCATTGCAATATGATATACTTGAGAATAAAGTAAAAAAAAAAAAAAAAGTAAATTTAAAAGAAAAACTGAAATTTCATAGAAAAAGTTGGTTATAGAATTACTCAAAATTATGAGAATAAAGTTATGCAAAATTAATTTTTTACAAATTCATAGCAATATGAGACTGAAGACATAATATTTGAAGGAGAAAAAAAACTAAATTATGAGAATAAAGTTAAAAATGTAAGATGATGAGAATTAAGTCATGGCAATTGGAGATTAAACGTAATATTTTGAGGAAAAAAAACTAAAATATCAGATAAACTCCAATATATAACATGACTATCATTGCAATATGATATACTTGAGAATAAAGTTTAAAAAAAAAAAGTAAATTTAAAGAAAAACTGAAATTTCATAGAAAAAGTTGGTTATAGAATTACTCAAAATTATGAGAATAAAGTTATGTAAAATCTAATTTTTTAAAAAGTCATAGCAATATGAGACTGAAGTCATAATATTTGAAGGAGAAAAAAACTAAATTATGAGAATAAAGTTAAAAATGTAAGATGATGAGAATTAAGTCATGGCAATTGGAGATTAAACGTAATATTTTGAGGAAAAAAAACTAAAATATCAGATAAACTCCAATATATAACATGACTATCATTGCAATATGATATACTTTAGAGAACAAAGTAAAAAAAAAAAAAAAAAAAAGTACATTTAAAAGAAAAACTGAAATTTCATAGAAAAAGTTGGTTATAGAATTACTCAAAATTATGAGAATAAAGTTATGTAAAATCAAATTTTTTAAAAAGTCATAGCAATATGAGACTAAAGTCATAATATTTGAAGGAGAAAAAAAATAAATGATGAGAATAAAGTTAAAAATGTAAGATTCTCATAATTGAGTTTTTCTCCAAATGTTATGGCAGTAAACTATTTTATTTGTATGATCTTATATTTTTTATTATTATTTTATACTATCATTGCAATATGATATACTTGAGAATAAAGTTAAAAAAAAAAAAGTAAATTTAAAAGAAAAACTGAAATTTCATAGAAAAAGTTGGTTATAGAATTACTCAAAATTATGAGAATAAAGGTTTTTTTAAAGTCAAGTCATAGCAATGAGACTAAAGTCATAATATTTGAAGGAGAAAAAAACTAAATTATGAGAATAAAGAAAAAAAAAATATAAGATCAGCTATATTTTACTTAATTCTCACAATTTTGAGTTTTTCTTCAAATGTTATGGCAGTAATATAATATAGCTCTTTTATCCGTATGACCTTATATTTTTTAATTATTCTCACATTTTTAACTTTTTTATTATCTTACGTTTTTTACTAATATAATATTACTGTGATCTTATGTTTTACTTTATTGTCATAATTTAGTTTTTTCCTTCAAATATTATGACTTCAATCTCACACTGCTGACTTTTTTAATTTTATTCTCATAATTTTGAGTTTTTGTATGCCTGACATTTTCTATGAAATTTCAGTTTTTCTCTTACATATTTTTTTACTTTATTCTCCTAATTAGTTGTTTATAAAAAAAAAATAAAAAGTAGTATAGCAATATGATCCTAAAATTATGATATTTAGAGAAAAAATGTAAAATGACTAAGATCTAAGAAGATGAGATCTAAAAATTCTAAGATAACAAGAATAAGTCAAAGCAATATAAGATTAAACTCATAATATCTTGAGGAAAAAAAAAACTAAATTATCATATAAGCTAATATATAACATGACTATCATTAGCAGTATGCTATTAGTCATAACATTTAAAGAAAAAATAAATTAATTAAAATTTAGATTAAACTCATAATATTTTGAGAAAAAAATAAATGATCAGATAAACTCATTCATATTCATATACATACATACATACATACACACACACAACATTCATATAAATAAACATCAAGATAAACTAAGAAATTTATAGAAAAAATGAAATTTCATAGAAAATGCCAATTATGAGAAAAGTTAAAAAGTAAGATAAAATTAAAACAAAAATCATAGCACTATGAGATTGAAGTCATAATACTTGAAGGAAAAAAAGTAAATTATGAGAATAAGGTAAAAAAAAAAAATACAAGATCACACAAAAAACAGCAATATTATATTAAAGTAAAAAACATAAGATAACGAGAAGAAAGTTGTAGCTTTATAAAAATTTCATAAAATAAAATAATAAAATTATATATTATACATAATATTTGGAGAGAGGGAAAAAGACAATTACAAGATTTTTTTCATCAAAATTCAAAACAAGAATAATAAAAAATATAAGATCATACAAATAAAATACAGTTTACTGCCATAACATTTGGAGAAAAACTCAAAATTATGAGAATAAAGTAAAATATTTAAGACAACAAAAATACAGTAGTATAACAATATGATCTTAGAATTATAATATTTAAAAAAATAAAATTATAAGAATAAAGTTTAAAAAAAAATAAGAATAAAAATCAAAACAATATATCATAATATTTTGAGAAATTACAAGTTATGATATGATATTATAATATAAGATCACACAAAAAAGACAGCAATATTATATTAAAAGTCAAAAACGCAAAATAATGAGAATAAAGTGGTAGCAATAATATAACATTAAAATATACATAATATTTGGAGAGGAAAAAATAAAATAAATAAAAATATAAGATTATAAAAAAAATGTTGCATTATTGGAGTAATTTAAAAATATAAGATCATACGAAAAAAGACAGCAATATTATATTACAGAAATAACATTGAGAAAAACACAACTATGATAATAAAGTCAAATATGTATGATAACAACAATACAGCTGTAGCAATATGATATTAAAATAGGTTATTAAATTTAGAGAAAAAAAAAATTACAAGAATTAAGTCAAAAAATCTTAAATGAAAATAAGTCAAATCAATGAGAGATTAATGTCATATTTTGAGAAAAAAAAAATTACAAAAAATGAAGTAAAAAAAATAAATCTAAAACATGTTGAGAAAAGAACTGTTATCATTTTGTTAGAAAACAATTTAAAAAGTAAACAAAAAAGCAAAAGATAACTAGAAAAAAAAATCTGATGTCTTGAAAATAAGCAAGATTACAAGAAAAAAAAAGAGGCAAAAAATATAAAATAATGAAAATTAAGTCATAATATTTTAGAATAGTCAATAGTCAATAAAATACTCATTTTATTATAATTCTGCAATAAGTCCAAATTATGCAAATAAAGTTAAACATTTTAAAATAATAATGGGGTAAAAATGAGATTAAAGTCATAGTATTGTGGGGAAAAACAATTCTAATTATACACAACTCAAGTTGAAATTGTTTGAGAAAACATTGAACATTAAGTCATAGTATTAAGTTGTAGAATATTTTCAAGATATTAGGGCTTTAATATTGTATTGCCATGGCTTTATTCTTGTAATGAGGCATCATAATAAATACAGCAGCTGGTTGTGTACTAACCTAGTTAACATGAGCTAGTGAAGGATGACTCACCACATCACGTTTTCAGCTATACTTGTGTCCAGAATATTACTACATGAAGTGTCTTAATGCGAGCACATGCTTTTTCTCGCTTTTACTTCTTCTTTTATGCCACGTTTACATTCCTGAGGAAAGGCAAGTCCAAACCCGCATGAGTTCTGCTTCTCTGCAGCTCTCACATTGACACCAAACACTACACGAAAAATTAACACAAAACTCAGTTTAAGTACTAAAATTATTAAAACAGGAAAAAGCTAAATTAAATATAAATAACTAAATAAAAGCACTTCAGAGGTAAAAAGTAAAAATGAAATAAAAATAAACACTGACACCAAACTCTACACGATAAATTAACACAAAACTGAGTTTAAGTACTACAATTATTAAAACGGAAACAATTAAAAGCTAAATTAAATATTTAAATAATAATAATAATAATAATAATAATAATAATAATAATAAAAAAAAAAAAATTACTTCAGAGTTAAAAAAAAAAAAATGAAATAAAAATAAAAGCAGATTCAAAATATTAATATATACTATAATAGTATAAAGACAACAATAAAATGTAAAAAAAAAAAAAAAAAGTAAAAAAAAAGTACTAAAATTACTAAAACTTAAACTGAATTAAAGCTAAACAGAAATTAAAAAAACTACAAATAAAATAATAATAATAATAATAATAGTTCACTCAAAACTAAAAACGATGGCATCATTTATTCAGCTTCCTGGGAAAATAGAGAATGAGAAACGCATTTATTCATCTTTCTGTCATTCACTTTTGTACAGAGAATAGCAGCATGAACATTGTTTAAACATCTTCCACTGAAATTAATCATATGGGTTTGAACAAATAACCAATATCAGACGTGAACTTGTTAACTGGTAGCATTAACTGCTGTGTTTCCACAGACATGCCTCTGCATGGAGGAAACGCACACCTAATTCATTATCAGATATTACAAACTGTGATCAACATCTACTGGTTACTGCAGAATGACGTTAGGCCACTGAACTCAGATCAGCTGACCGCTGTGTTACTGAACTCAACTAACCCTTTAAAACACACCTCATTAAAATGTGTGTGTTTGTGTTCAAAACATAGGAAAACTCAGGGGAAAAGTAATAGAAATCGCAGAAATGAATATAAAAAAATAAAATTATTAAATTAAATTTAAAAAGTCAGTCATAGAAAAACTCAAAATTACAAGAAGTTAAAAAGTAAAATAAAATTTAAAAAAGCGATATTAAATGAGATTGTAGTCTGAATGATAAGAATAAAGATTACAGCAATATAAAGTTAAAGTTGCAGCAATATAAAATTAAAATATATTATATATCTTAATAATATAGATAATATATATAAAATATATTAAAAAAAAAGTTGCATTTATTGGAGAAAGTCAAAAAATTATAATAATTATTTAAAAAATATAAGATCATACCAACAAAGACAGAAATATTATATTACAGCCATGACATTAATATAGTCAAATATTTAAGATGACAACAACACAGTTGTAGCAATTATAATATTTAGAGAAAAAAAATGATAAATTACAAGAATAAAGTCAAACATCTAAGAAGAGATAAGTCAAAGCAATATGAAATTAAAGTCATATTTTGAAAAAAAAGAATAAAAATTATTCTTAAAAAATATATATATAAAAATGTGAGAAAAAATAGTCAAACTAAAACATGCAGAGAAAAAACTGCTAGAACAAAATAAGTAAAAAAAGAGAAAGATAATGAGAGAAAAATTCTAATTTCTTGAGAAAAAGCAAGACTACAAAAAAGGCAAAATAATACATAAATAAATAAATACAATTAACAAAATTAAGCCATAATATTTTAGAACAGTCAACAGATTATTAGAGAATAGTCAATATCTAAATTAAATTAAATAAAACATTTCTGCTGTTTTTTTAAATAAAACGCACTCATATTTCACTTCTAATCACCACAAAAAAAATTGTGCAGCACAACTGTTGTCAACATTAATAATAATACTGTTTCTTGAGCAGCAAATCAGCATATTAGAATGATTTCTGAAAGATCATGCGACACTGAAGACTGGAGTAATGATGCTGATAATTAAGCTTTGATCACTGGAATAAATTATATTTTAAACAGCGGTTTCAAATTGTAAGAATATTTCACAATTTTTACTGTATTTTGGATCAAATGAATGCAGCATGGGTGAGCAGAAGAGACTTATTTCAAAAACATTACAAAATATTTTTGATCTTTTTTAACAATAGGATATACATTATATATCAATTTCACAATTTTCAACTTGTTACATTTTTATAACACTATTTCTTTTTTTTTTTTTAGAGAAATCTCTATCACTGTTCTACAGTGATGAGGGAAAATATGTGCTTAATCGTCATGAAAACAAAGTCTTAATGCCTTTAAAATCTCAATGAGCCTAAAAAAGGTTCTACACTTTTTTTATTAAAAATATGTATATAAATGTCCCTATATGCATGTATATACAATTCAAAAATATAAGAGCATATGAAAAAGACAGCTATATTATATTATAGCCATAACATTTTAAAAAACTCTAAATTATGAGAATAAAGTCAAATATTTAAGATAACAAGAATACAGTAGTATAGCAATATGATCCTAAAATCATGATATTCATAGAAAAAAAAAAAGCAAAATGACTAAGATCTAAGACGACGAGATATAAAAAATCTAAGATAACGAGAATAAGTCAAAGCAATATGAGATTAAACTTCTATTTTGAGAAACAAATGAAAATTACAAGAATGAAGTAAACATCTAACATCTAATCTAAAATAACAAGAATAAGTCAATATGAGATTAAGCTCATAATATTTAGAGGGAAATTAGACTAAATAATCAGATAAACTAATATATAACAACTATCATTAGCAGTATATTAGTCATTACATTTCAAGAAAAAAATATGAATTAACAGAATAAAGAAAAAAGTAAGATAACGAACTCATTGAAATTTATAGAAAAACAGAAATACAAAAGTCAGTCATTGGAAAACTCAAAATTATGAGAATAAAGTTGAAAAATCATAGCATTATGAGATTGAAGTCATAATATTTGAAGGGAAAAAAATATTATAAAAATAAAGTAAAAAAAAACAAGATCACAGCAATGTTATATATTTTTTTTTTAATCTAAGATTATAAAACGTCAAAATTGCAAGAATAATTCAAAAATATAAGATCATATGAACAAAAGACAGCTATATTATATTATAGCCATAACATTTTGAGAAAAACTTAAAATTATGAGATTAAAGTCATAATACTTTGAGAACAAACTAAATTATCAGATAAACATGACATTCATAGCAATATGATATTATTGCTATTTTTTGTATTAAAAGTATGTATGTAAATTTCCCTTTTGATGAAGGGCTGAAATATGAGCCAGGCGTGTGTTTTTTGACAGGTTTCATGAGATTCTCTCGCCACAGACAGCAGTTCGAAGGAGAAATGCATGTTTTACAGGTTTCTGCATATTGAATTACAGCATTTCTGTTTGTTTTTCATACGTCAAAAAGCAACATCAGTGTTTAATGAAAACTACAGCCAAAGCCACAGGATCTAGGCGTTTCACTACGGGCCACAGCATTTAAAGAAACACAGACCCCATTGAACGGCACTGAGCCTGCATCACCCACATGTACTACAGTATGACAATCACTGGAGAATAAAATAAACAACTTACTATCACTGGGATAAATCCACTGATAACCATGTTATTGAGCATAACAGTTGTGTGTCTGCTTAACAACTGAGATGAAAGCATTATCAGTGTGTGATGCAGATTGCCATATTTTCCATACTATAGTGTTCAACAGAAGAAAGAAGAGGTTTAAAGTACATGACAATTTTTATTTTTTGGGTGAACTATCTCTTTAAGAGAGCTGCTAACATGGTTTGCTATCAATATACAGTAAGTACATAGTGGCAGAATGCTTTAGAAATTTATTTTACCGTTTTCCATTTCCTATTGTCCTTTTTCTAAAGTGTTCTGGCCCTTTTAATAAACCACATGGTGGAAATTAGTAACCGCTCCTTCTGCATCAGACATGATCAGACACCAGCACTGCATCAGCTAAAACAACTAACAATTCCTGTGAATTTCTTCTTAATTGACTGAAAAAAAGAAAAAACAACGCACTCATATTTCACTTCTAACAGCTAGCACTGCTGCATCATAAAATAAAATAAAATATAAAAAAAATTAAAAATAAAATAAAATAAAATATAAAACAAAATATAAAATAAAAAATGAAATAAAACATTTCTGCTGTTTTTTTTTTTTTTTTTTTTTTTTTAAATCAAATGTAAAATGTTAAGACCTGCACAAACAAAATGAATACTACATGCAATCAAAATGTATGTTAACTGTTAAATAATGTTCTTAGTTTTTTTCTTCCTGTGATGGGGCATTTAGAGAGAAAATACTTATTTAAACGTATTTAAAATTCGCTTTTAAATGATTAGACTGGGTGTTTATAATAAATGTTTATAGTGAACGCCACTATAATTTGTGCTTGTTTTTTACTTACAGTGTCCTAGCCTGTTTTAATTTGAGTTCCATGAAATGACGTATAAGAACATTCGGTTGCAGTTAGAGACTATTTTTTACAGCTATCACGGCTGAAGGGGGTTGAAGGGGTTGAAGGGGTTGCAGGCACTCCGCTTCGCGTCGTATATACATAGTATATACGTCCTATAAACATTTATTATAAACACCCAGCCTAATCATTTAAAAGCGAAACTGAACGTTCCTGGTAAATGCGCAATGCAAACTCACTTGCCTTTCATATTCGTCACCAATCTGTTTTGCACTTGTCCAACAAATGAACACTTTCACATTTTTAAAAACAGCAACTTTTTACAAATGTGCCAGTTTTACACAGGGTGTATATTTTGATTTTTATTTTGTATCTGAGCTGTGCGGTTTGGATACCGTCAAAAATGACTAGGCGCTTATGTTTAACGAAGCTTAAAAAAGCAAAAGCCGCTATATACCACACTAAATGCGACATCTATTGGATTTTACTGATATTGCATCAAATTAGCCAGTTTATTCCAATTGCCTCACGGGCCGGATGAAAACGCCTGGCGGGACGTAGTTTGCCCACCTCTGGTTTAAGGTATTGTTTTCATTATTATAAAATGATTGAAATCAGTAAATCAATAATAATTAGGCTAGTACTTTTTCCACTCGCTCGCCTTCCCTGGCGCGCTCTCGCGTATGAACAGCAGCATCCCAGATGCGGGACACAGAGCGGGCGCATCATCCGCAATCATCAAAAATATTTCAAAGACAGTCATGATTTTGGCTAATGCAGGAAACTTAATGATGCACATCGGAGGGTATTAGAAGTTAGTTAAAGCTCATTGTGCCATACTTGAGACCATTTTCTTCGGTTAAAATGTTGAATGAGTCTGGCATGAGTTCTCGGTTCCCCTCTTTTTCTCTAAGTCCGAAATGTAACTGCCCATCAAACCAGACTTTGTTTACGAGTACTTCAGGTGTGTTGGATTAAGCGCGTCAGTTTAATGGTGCTAAATTCCTTAGCAGAAATCGGTGTGTATTTCGAAATTGTTAATCAAACCACTCATCTAACGTCATATAAATCAAAATTTACTTGAAACATTTTAGCCTGTTAGCTCTTATTGCTTTCTTCAAATAAGAACTAATATATGTTTATGTTGCTAAGGGTGGTTGCTAAGGGTGCTGCGCAGTGATACTAAGAACAATTGGGTGGAACGGTCTTCTTAGCCGTGCTGTATCGTGAATAAAACACAGCTGCTGACCAATCAGAATCCAGGAATGGAACTAACCGTTTTATAAATTGATTTAAATACCAGATATTGTTTACTGTGTTATCAAAATACCAGTCATCAGTTATTTTTCATGCATTAGGAATTTTGGTAACACTTTACAATAAGGTTCAGTAGTTAAACATTAGTTAATGTATTAACTAACATGAACTAACCATGAGCAATACATTTGTTACTGTATTTGCTAATCTTCATTTACTTTAGGTAATGAAAATACAGTTGTTCATTGTTTATTCATGTTAGTTCAGTGCATTAACTAATGTTAATAACATTTGAATAATTAGTAAATGTTAAAATTAACAAAGATTAATAAATGCTGTATAAGTACAGTTCATTACTAGTTCATGTTAATTAATGAACCTTATTGTAGAGTGTTAGCTGAATTTTTAATCATAAATAAGACAGAAATTCAGAACTCTTATTGTGACACGTTTGTGTTTTACTACTTCAGCTGCTTATTCAAAAATACGAGCAAAAACTCTCAACCAACATACTAATATTTTTGTGCATAATAAGACTCACTCTTGTTTTGAAATGTTTACACTTATACTACCTCACCTGCTCATTCAAAACGATAATAGGCATTAAATATCCATCTTACAACCAACTACAACAAACATACAACAATACAATAACCATAATGTTCAAGATCAAAGGTGCATCATAAGCAATCATGAATTATTGACTGACAGTGGATGGCTCTGAAACTCTAATTCTGTTGAATTTACAACTGTGTTTCGACTTTAAAATGTGCGACGCTCACATTTATTTAATTAAGTCATTGCCTTTTTTAGTTTAATAATCACAAATATTGCATGAACTCTGTTTTTCCTTCTCAAATTTAAGAGCTCTTAAAATAATAAAGACTTTTATTTTACTAATTGACATTTTATGGGTTAAGCCTGATTATATATAATTTTTATACATTTATTATAATATACATCACATTATATTATGAATAATCTAAGGGCCAAAAACACATTGGTCTAAGACAAAAAATGGTTTAAGCATTAAAACAAGTGTAATACTGCTTTAAATTGTTGGTGTTTTTCCTAAAAAATATTAAAAAGCTCTGTTTAAGTTAATTGCATTTTTGTTTTTCTGAGCAAAAAATAAATATCATACATTTTTCCCTAATTTACAGAATTACACCTTTCAGTGAAACAAATCTTGTCAGGCATATTTACAAAAAAAAATAAAAATAAAAATAATAAAATAAATCAATTTATGACATATTAAAAGGCCAATTACTTTTACCCCAAATACTAATTAGTTGTAATTCTACATTTGTAAAATTTTATTTTATATACAACTTTCACCTCCAGAATATTTATCAATATTCTTAACATTTTGTTAACTAATTTATTTAAATGTTTTTTATTTGTACATTATTATTCTTGTTTCACATATTTATTTTGGGATAAAATATCAAAACAAACATTTACATATTTTTCAACCAATCAATAAAATAAAATTAAATTAAATTAAAATATTTCTGCTGTTTTTTTTTTAAGTCCAACTCACTCTAACACACAAATCAGCACTTCTGCATAATAAAATTAAATAAAATAAACAAGTGTAATACTGCTTTACTTGTTGGCATTTTTCCTAAAAAATATTAAAAAGCTCTGTTTAAGTTAATTGCATTTTTGTTTTTCAGACCAAAAAATAAATCATAAATTTTTCCCTAATTTACAGAACAGCGTAACAATCTTGTCAGGCATATTTACAACAAAAATCAATTTACGACATATTAAAAGACCAATTGCTTTCACCCCAAACACTAATTAGTTGTAATTCTACATTTGTAAAATTTGCCACCATCCTAGGTTTTGCCCATTTGTCAGTAAGATGTTTTTTTACTCATTTAAAACAATAAAATGTAATAATTTCACATTATTTCAACCAAATTTTGACATTTTATTCTCCAAAAACTTATTTTAAACCTTAAAAGTAAACACTTTAATGTACTTTCACTTTAATGTAATTTTCTTTTGTCTTAACATTATCTTAACATCTTTGACCCATATAAATATGTCAAAACAACCTGATCACAAAAGCAAAACTGAAACAATAATGAACAGTCATTTTCAATTCTATTATCTCAGTTTCTAGAAATCTCTGTTTCTCTCTCAACACAACCCACACGCGGCTCAGAGGAACATCGGCGATGACTGTAATTCCCAAAGCCACTTCAGTTAATGGCTCGTGCTCGTTTGCGATGCGGCTCACGATAATGTAAAATCCATTATCAATAATCGCAGCTCCCCAGAGACGCAGAGAGACGAGAGGACGCTTATTCTTCAATCAGCTCCTGTTTTAGAAAATCTCATTTTATGATTCCGAGTGCAAAACTCATGAAAACACTGTCTTCGGCTCGTGCGCGCTCAGCCTCGATTGATAAAAGCGCTCATCAAGGGCTGAACGACCATTCAGAATCAAATATAGGAGCACACTACATTCATGAACGCTGAGAATAACTACACATGCATGTGCAAAAAACAACATCTGCTGACCTCTGACCTGTGAATGTGCAGAATGAGAAGCCGTCTGATAAATAGAGCATGCAAACGTCACACAATGCAGATGTGCTCTGATAACTCAGAGTTATTTATAACGACTAATCTTGATGTGTTTTGTGGATAAACAGCATTATGAAGCATGTCTGAAACGAGACGCTGCACAAGCAAACAAAACTAATGAGCTATCAAGAGACTAAAAGGAGGTAAAGAGGGTATGAAGTGAGGAACCGGTCCAGATCTCTGCTAACAGAGTAGAAACCTGCTTGAGACCGGCACAAATACAGAGCAGAAGGTTCTACTAATGCTCTTGTTAGGTTATGAAAATGTTATTTGCTTAAAGCAACACAGTTCAAACCCGTAAGACCACTTCTAATACACGGATCAGCACTACTGCATCAAAAAAATGACATAACATAAAACACATTTCTGCGGGGGGTTTTTTTTTGTTGTTTTGTTTTGTTTTGTTTTAAATCCAACACTCATATTTCACTTCTAATACATGGATCAGCACTACTGCCTCATAAAATAAAATAAAATAAAATAAAAAAATAAAATTAGATAAAATAAAATAACATTTCTGCTGTTTGTTTGTTTGTTTTTTAAATCCAATGCTCATATTTCACTTCTAATACACTGATCAGCACTATTGCATCAAAAAATAAAATAAAATAAAAAAACATTTCTGCTGTTTGCTTGTTTGTTTGTTTGTTTTTTAATCCAACACTCATATTTCACTTCTAATACATGGATCAGCACTACTGCATCAAAAAAAATAAATAAATAAATAAAAGAAAAAAACATTTCTGCTGTTTTTTTTTTTGTTTTTGTTTCTTTTCTTTTTTTTAAATCCAACACTCATATTTCACTTGTAATACACAGATCAACACTGTTGCATCATAAAATAAAATAAAATAAAATAAAATAAAATAAAATAAAAACACATTTCTGTTGTTTTTTTTTTGTTGCTGTTTGTTTGTTTTTTTAAATCCAACACTTATATTTCACTTCTAATACACGGATCAGCACTGCTGCATCATAAAATACTTTGTTCATCTTCAGAACTCAAATTAAGATATTATTGATGAAATCCAAAAGCTTTCGGACCCTGGATAGACAGCAATGCAACCAATATGTTCAAGGCCCAGAACGGCAGTAAGGACAGCGATAAAATAGTCCATGTGACATCAGTACTTTAACAGTAATGTTATGAAACTACAAGAATACATTTTGTGCACAAAGAAAACTAAAATAACGACTTTATTCAACAATTTCTTCTTTTATGTGTCAGTCTTCGATGTTTTCAGAACATTCTGGGAACATTTGCTGCTAGATGGGACTGCATTACAGAATAACCGTTGAATTTTCTGGTCAGGCGAATAATCAAAAAGTTGTCATTCAATGATGTTTCTCTTTTTACTGTTCCAGCAATGTTTAGCAAAAATTCAGCATCACATGCATCCTACAGGGATAAGACAATCTCAGAATGCACTGCAGCAAGCTTGATGAAAAATATGGACAAATGGTGGACAAAGCTAGAGAAATGATTACTCAAATTTTATATTTTATTTGTATTACTACAATGCATTTCTTATTTTGTTTAATATTCTTCTTTCATTATAAATCACAATACAATTGTTTAAATTATTTATTATTGTTGCTATTATTATTAGTATTATTATTATTATTATTATTATTATTATTATTATTATTTTATAGTCATAGTATTTAATTAGTCACAATTAGACATGTGCCGGTATTCGGTAATACGATATATCACGATAATGAATATGCACGGTATTGTTATTGTGGGCATTTCAAAATACCGAAAATAATTGTTTATTAAAAGTTATTCCGAATTTTGAAAGCATTTTAAGCATACTTTTCCCATTAACTGGTTAAATGCACAACACACTTGTAAACTGCGTCGAAGATGCGTGATGTAAACAGAAGCACATGGCAGAACGCCTAAGGGACGCTCAGGATTAAAGTGAAAGTGTCATTCACTCTCTGACAGCAGATGGCGCTAAACCGCAAATGCAACGTTAACCCAGAAACAAAGCAGCTGCGCTACTTTCTAAAACGTATTTAAATGATTTATTTAGCCATTTAGATTTTTGTATTTGCATTGGTGTTTATCACAACACCAAATACTTAAATATTCAGACTCCATAGGCTATTTATTTTAACACTTTTTACATTTTAATCTGGACTACAACATGCCCTAGATATTGTTTGAAAGTGTATTCTAAGTGATTCTTTATTGTTCGGTCACACTTTACTTTAGGGCTTCATTAGTTAACATAACTTACTTAATTAATTAATTAGTTAACATAAACTCCCAATGAAAAATTATTCTAAACATGCATTAATCTTAGATAATTCCAATATAATAATAATCAAATTAAAATTAAAATCAAAGTTTTTTTTTTTTTTTTAATAAACCGAGCTAACATGAACTAAAAGTTGTATTTTTAACAAAGATTAATAACTTCTGTATCAAATGTATCTTTTGTTTACTGATCATGTTAACTAATAATAATTAACTAATAAGATCTTACTGTAAAGCGATACCTATTGGTCTTTTAATTCTTTTGCACTTTAATCTGTGTAAAATTTTGAACTTTATACATTTTTTGTGTATTGCTTTATTGTGTTTTAATGTTCAGAATTTTTTTACTGTATTATGACATCACTTTTTTGCAACTAAATTTCAATACCGTGATAATACCGTATACCGTGATAAAACATTATCAATTTATCGCAACATGAAAATTTGATACCGGCATATCCCTAGTCACAATAATTGTGAACATGGCCTATCAAAAATATAAAAAGTACAAACACACAAATGTTTTAGTTCAGATTGCTCAGGAGTGAAAAGATTTTACACTTGAGAGTGAAAATGTATTTTTCAGCTTTTTAAAAAATATTTTTATTTTCCATCCAGTTGCAATTGCCAACAAAATCACTTTACTAACTAGAAATTCGAAAAATAGGTTGAATGTAATTTTTTTTTTGTCAAAATTAGGTTTTCATTAATTTATTATTCTATAACATCTTGTCTATCATCTCTGAAAATATCTTGGCAAAATTCACAAAGTGAAAGTCGTCTCACTTTTTTTCCTCAAAATTCTATTCCTGAAAATCATAGCTATCAGCCAACTTCAGATAGCTATAACTTTTGTTAAAAGTTATAGCTATCTTCAAGCTATGGACAAAATAAAAACAGTTTTGGAAAGGGCTTGAACCCAGCTTTCATATGGTATCAAAACCTAAAAAAGGTAAAATTTCACCATGTGTTGGGTTTTCCCAGATCGCATCACATATATATATAAAAATAGAAATTTTCATTTTCAAAATATATACTGCAAGACGGTACAGACAAATATATATTATATAAACAAAAACTTTTATTTTGCATGCAATTAATCGCGATTAATCGTTGCACAGCACTAATTATTTCCAAATATAGCTACAAATTCTTATATTACAATACATAATCAAAACCACGGTATCATTTTATTCTAATATCACACAGCCCTACTATTTAGACAGTAGCAGAACTATTGTCTCATCATCTTCATTTGATAACATTTCCAGCTGAAGCCACCTGATATTATAACCCAGCAGCTGAGCCCAAATACAGCAGCGAGTCAGTGTCAACAATCACCATCACCAGATAACACTCGCATTCATACACGCCTTCCTCCAGCAAAAAAAGACCATCTCCTGCTGTCTCTCACACCAAAATCCAGTCACATATTAGTTTAGAGCTGTTTTGGCTTGTAAACAGTGCTTAATCTGTGCAGATTTCTCTCTTGAATCAGACCTAAACACCTTTTTCACTGGAGAAAGCGTTATTATACATTATGGAATTGTGTTTTAGGTAAAAATGCCTAATGATGATTTATTTCAGCTTTTGTCTGCTCCAGAAGTTAACTGATGAACTGGAGTGGTGTGGATTAGGGCTGAAACGACAATAAAAGATGAAAAAAAAAAAAATTAAAAAAAAATAAAAGTTGACAAATATTTTTGTTGTTGAGTCGTCGTTTGATCTCATATGATGTAATGTAAGAGTCTGCAATAACGCGGTTTGACCAGTGTGGCCCTCCTGGATGCAATTCAAGAGAAGAGACACAGTGCTTCAGAGCAAACGCAGCTGAATCCAAGCGCCGTTTGGATGTATATGTAAATATACATTTTCCTCTCAGTAACTAAATAAACAGCAGTGTGAAAGCAGCAGTTAAACATGTATCTGATTACAATGATGTGGATGTTTGCATGAGCTCTGCAGTTCAGTAACGCTAACTTACTCCAGTAATGTCTGTCACATCATGTTTATTAATATAGCACATTATGCAATAGCTAGCCTTGAAATTCTACGGTATTTAACATGAAAAACCTGTCGCTTTCAGTTTTACAATGACAAATTACAACTTGATTTCTTGTTATAAAGCAGCTCTCCAGTGTGGAGATGTCTAATGAGAAAATATTTTTATTAGTGGGAAAAAAATAATTTCATTACAGTGATAGTTTGGTTTACAGAGATCATAGCTTGATCTAGCTCAGGGCTGTTTTGGTTATCATAACCCTATAAGGTATTTTAAGACATTATTTTATGAATAAAATAGTTTATCCAAAAAATAGAGCCTCTTATCACTTACCTTTATTTTGTTTCTTATCCGTATGACTTACAAAAGGAGATGTTAGGCAGAATGATGTGTATAAGACAGTTTCTCTGTCTGTCATCTCATTTTGTGTGCCAAATACATCCATTTTTATAATGAATTGGTAACACTTTACAATAAGGTATCATTTGTTAACATTAGCTAATGCATTAATTAACATGAAGGGACAATACATTTATTACGTTTATGTATTAATCTTTGTTAATGTTAGTTAATAAAAATACAGCTGTTCATGTTAGTTCACAGTGCATTTACCAAATGTTAAAAAACACAACTTGTGATTTTTATAAATGCATTTATAAATGCTGTAAAAGTTGTGTTCATTAACTAATGTTAAGGAATGAACCTTAAAAGTTAAAAGTATTACCAATTCATTGTATAATAATTAGGGCTGTCAAACGATTAATCGCATCCAAAATAAAAGTTTATGTTTACATGCTATATATATGTGTTTTTACTTTGTATATTTATTATGTACATATAAATACACACACATACATGTATACATTAAAACAAAATATTTATATATTTATATATTTATACCTGTATACAATTTGGATTATATTTACATTTTAGATATCAATCTAAAATATTTTTCCTTAATATATACATGAATGTGTGTGTATTTATATGTACATAATAAATATACACAGTACACAAATATATAGTATGTAAACAAACTTTTATTTTGGATGCGATTAATCGTTTGACAGCACTAATAATAATAATTATTACATAAAAGCTGAAGTGACCTTTATTTATGTATAGCAATGTTTTTACTAATTGCAAAAGCTGAAATAATCAAAGTCTACTGATTAATCAGTGATATAATCGACGATTATACGATTAATCGTTCTAATAGTTGTTAGATTAATCGATTATCAAAATAATCGTTTGTTGCAGCCCTAGTGTGGATTACTTGTGGATTATTGTGACGTTTTTGTCAGCTGTTTGGACTCTCATTCTGACGGCACCCATTCAGATGAGACAGTGATGGAATGACACCTTTCTACAAATCTGATGAAGAAATTCATCCTAATCTTGGGTGAGTACAATTTCTAAATATCTTATTATTCTGGAAGATTTTTTGGTTCATTTTCTGTAAGATTTGCCCACTGACCTCACACTATCACACCATCACACCACATTATGGGTGTAATCTCGACACCTGTGCGGTCGATCCACTTGGACGCCAGCCAGACCATCTGATTTCCATAAAGGAAAGTCATTTAAGCATCCCGAAGAGCATATGCCTTCCTATAGCTCCATTACATCTTTTTATGTCTCTCATCTTCCCAGAATCACTCCGAGAGCATCCCATCAAAAGGAAACCAGTGGAAAATGACTACGGTAGACGACTCCAACCACTTTATAACAACACTTGCCAAAAACTGTGGATGCCGTCCAGCCCTAAACACCTCATCTTGTGATTGCTGACAAAGGCCTCATTTAGTTCATTCACGTAATTTGGAAAATCCTCGCGTTTGCGGATTGAGCCGCACAAAAGGCCCATTGAGGGGCGAGACGAGACGTCTGAACATGTTAAATATTTAGGTGTAATTGTGCATGTGCTACTCTATAAGCGGCGTGTTGGTTTTGGCCACGCTCTCGTCTAAAACAAGTAATGGATAAACGGCGATATTCATAAGACGGCAGTTCAGGCCAACTATTTATAACTCGGGACAGTTCCTCTTAACATGCGTAAGAAAACAGTTAAGAGCTCTTCGCAATCAAATAAACAGATCTGGCCTAAACTTCTCACAGTGTAAACCACGTAGAATTACAGCCAAAGACCGGACTGTCGAGTACTGGCACGTTTACGGACGTCAAGCGTTTGAATATCTTTAACGGCTCAGATAACTTAAGCACTGTGTACTTTACTATTGTTTATCCACAGGAACTAATTTGCTTAAACCACAACTCGCCCCTTATCTACCACAAGTTTGCGTAATCATTTTCATAGAGAGCAAGGTGAGATTTCTATTAAACCACAGAGTCGGGAGTGATTATGAGTGTTAATTTTACAGCTTTTTTCATAGTTAAAGCACTTAGTGTAAATGTGACTGACGGTCACAGATCCGCTTGTGCGTGACTGATATCTGATTGAGCCCAGTGTGACATTCACACATGTTAGTGCACAACGAGTTATTCTTGATCATTCAGCTCAACAGAAACAATGTGTAACACAATCTCTAGCATTAAACGAGGCTCTCTCTTGCACCCTCTGACCCACTCATTTCCATGAAATTTTCATTTGGGATTAGCGGATAAGGAGTTTGAATAGGTATTGCACTCAGTGTGCCATAAGAATATACACTAAATAAAAATATATATATATATATATATATATATATATATATATATATATATATATATATATATATATATATATATATATATATATATATATATATATATATATATAAAAAAGATGTGCCAGGATATTATCCAGGCATTGTACCAATATTTCTATTAACCCTAAAACACGTCGAAACGCAGTGCAAAACGCAAAACACAGGTAACCTTTTTTTTTTATCATTAAGCGTGTATAATAATAATAATAATAATAATAATAATAATAATAAATATATAATTTAAAATATAATCATATAGTATTTACATTTTTATATTATATATAAATAATTTTTTTTTAATGATTAAGCGTGTGTAATAATAATAATAGTAATAATAAATATGTAATTTAAAATATAGTATTTTACATACATATATTATTTTTTTACTGATTAAGCGTGTATAATAATAATAATAATAATAATAATAATAATAATAATAATATATTATTTAAAATATATAATATCTAAAAAATATATATATAAATAAAATACACACACATACATATATATAATAATTGAATAAATATTATAAATGATCAAATTTTATATATATATATATATATATATATATATATATATATATATATATAAAAAAAATACACACACATACATATATATAATAATTGAATAAATATTATAAATGATCAAATCTTTTTTATTCTTTTTTGATCATTTTCAGTGTTCTTAAACGCAACAACCACATTAATTAAACTATTTTCTGATGTTATGAGGTGTCATGAAAATAAGTATAAAATGTTATATTTTGTTTTTGAAACAGAAAGAACTGAGGGAGAGAAATTAGTGGAAGGGAAAGGGCTGAAGCTAGCCTATATGACATTTATTATAATGGGCTTATGTGAAGACTGTTTCAAGTTTACTTAAATTAGTTATTTTAAAAGTCTAATAAATGGTAAAGTGATAGCTCTCAATTATACTGTAATTTTGAAAAAATATCAGTTGGAATCAGTGAGATTTGCATTCAGTCTTTATGTTGTTTCTAAATTAATGTGAAGCATGTATGTGATTTTTTTTAAAATACAAAATGATAATTAAAAACTTTAATGTCAGGTAGGATCAGTGTTGGGGTAACACAAGTTATGTAATAATATTACTTTTTTCAAGTAACTAGTAAAGTAACGCATTACTTTTTATTTTTCTGAATATCTGAGTTACTTTTTCAAAAAAGTAAAGCCAGTTACTTTTTGTTTCCTTTATTTAATCCCATTTTATTAACCAATGACTTTGCTGCTGACCTTTGTTGATCCAATTCAACCGTACACTACAAAAATACTTTTCTTACTTACATTTTTTGTCTTGTTTGCAGCCAAAATACATATATAAAAAAAAATTAAATCAAGAAGGATTTTCTAGACAAGTAAATAATTACTTTCTTGTTTTCAGAAAAAAAAAAACAAGTCAAAATTAAGTGAGTTTTTGCTTAGAACAAGCTAAATAATCTGCCAATGGGGTAAGAAAAAAAATCTTATTTTAAACAGAAAGCAAGATTATTTTGCTTACATTGGGAGATTATTTTGCTTGTTTCAAGCAAAAACACACTCATTTTCTGACTTATTTTCAGAAAAAAAATGTTTACTTGTCTGAAAAATCCTTCTTGTTTTAAGAATTTTTAGATTTTTAGAATTTTTTTTTGTCTTGTTTTCAGCCAAACTAAGTAAGAAAAGCATTTTTTTGCAGTGTACTAATAAGCAAAACTTACTTTAGATGAACTAACATTTGTGCTTTTTTTCTCATTGCTGAGTGTTGAACTTTCTTTTCCTACAGTTCTACTGTACAGCCTTAGGCTTATTCACTTACTGTAATTTCATTTTGGTGTGAAAGAGCTTTTACATTTGCTAAAAATCTATTTTTTTTATATTAAAAACAAACAAGCAAGCCCTGCCCATATATATATATATATATATATATATATATATTTTTTTTTTTTTTTTTTTTTTTTTTTGAATAGAGATTAGCCCTCACAGAGCCCATAACAACAACAACAACAACAACAACTGCATTTTATTCTAATTTTTGATTAGTAATATGCATTGCTAAGAACTTCATTTGGACAACTTTAAAAGCGATTTTCTCAATATTTTTATTTTTCTGCACCCTCAGATTGCAGATTTTCAAATAATTGTATGTCAACCAAATATTATCCTATACTAACATTCCATACATTGACGGAAAGCTTTTTTATTCAAGTTTCAGATCATGTATAAAACCCAATTTCAAAAAAATTGACACTTATGACTGGCTTTGTGGTCCAGGGTCAAATATACATATACATTTTTTTTTCTCTCTCTCTCCCTTTCTCTTCAAAACAAACACAAATAATGTCAGACAAACTCACAACACACATTTACCAACATTCAGAACAGTTTAACCAGCTATCAAATCAGTTAATCAGACTGATCAATCCAGCATCAGACACTGTTGGGAAACTAACTTAAAGTGGAAACTTTCACTTTGGGATTTTTGAATAGAGATTAGCCCTCACAGAGCCCATAACAACAACAACAACAACAACAACAACAACAGCATTTCTTCAAAGGAAAACCACATACACTAATACACTTCACACACAAAAATAAACTCATCCAAACTTGAGACACGCGTTTACAAACATCCAACTGACAGTTAAGTTAGCAGATGTGTTATCTAGCAACCTGTAGGGTTTAACAAACCATTGGAAATGACATATGAATCACATTAACCGCTAATTATCAGTCCGTCAATCAATCAAAGTGATCAATTGAAAAAAACCGTTAGAACCGACAAACTGAGGGGAAACGAAAAGGCTGTGGATTCGGGTTAATTAACAAACTACCATCATTAAACAGCACACTTTACCTCAGGGTACAGCAGCAGGACTCACACCAAGTGTGTGAAGCGACTTATTAGTAATAAAAGCAGCGTTTTCGCTCGACTTACATCTTCAAACAGCGATCCAACGTTGGCCGTCACCAGCAGTATTCCCGCGCCCTGCGCTGTCAGCTTCCCCGCCATCATTAATTAGCTCGCGAGCCGAACTAATGAGCTAATTTGAGCTGTTTCGGGAACGAGCGAGGCTATGGAGTCGAGTAATGGTTCGTGGGGGTTAAACGCTGCGGGTTCGAGTCTCGATCAGCTGGGCTCGTGCATACTCGTGCGCGTCCAGTACGCAAAATCAGAGCGCGCTCCGTGCTCAACGCGTCAGGCTTTACTTCTTCGCCGTCTCGGCCATGATTCGAAGAGTTCCCCGGTTTAATCCACGGCGAGCGCCGGTCTGCGGAGAGTGTTTCCCTGGCGTTCGGTTCGCCCGTGCGCGCATTGCTCGCGTTTGTTGAGGGAGGACACACCGCTGCTGGAGTGAGTCCTGCGCTGCGCTGACGTCACGGAGCCAATGGAAAAACGCGTCTCTTAAAGGGGCAACGTGCTACGAGGGTTGCCGCTTTAAGAGCTATACGTTTGCATTGGTTCAGTGACAGAGAGGGATTTTCAAAGGGCGACGTAGCAGTGGCCCTTTAAGAGCCGCGACCCTTCTGCTTTTATATATTATTTTAGACATTTTATAGTGTATATGTGACCCTGAGCCACAAGACTTCACCTGAAAGCTGAATAAATAAGCTTATATTTGGCTGAGATGCAATTATTTGAAAATCTGCAATCTGAGGGTACAAACAATCAAAATACTGAGAAAATCACCTTTAAAGTTCTCAGTAATGCATATTACTAAGCAAAAATTAAGTTTTGATATATTTATGGTACGAAATTTACAAAGTATCTTCATGGGACATGATCTTTACTTAATCTCCAAATGTTTTTTGGCATAGAATCAATAATTTTGACCCATACAATGTATTTTTGGCTATTGCTAAATATCTATCTATCTATCTATCTATCTATCTATCTATCTATCTATCTATCTGTGCACACTTAATTGCACTGTTAAATGCAGGATATGCTTACCATTGATGTATGGTTTGTTATGATAGGACAATATTTGTTCGAGATACAACTATTTAAAAATCTGGAATCTGAGGGTGAAAAAAATAAAATACTGAGAAAATCACCTTTAAAGTTGTCCAAATTAAGTTCTTAGCAATGCATATTATAAACAAAAATTTAAGTTTTGATATATTTACAGTATGAAATTTACAAAGTATCTTCATGGGACATGATCTTTTTGTAATTTTGGCTATTGCTACAAATATACCCATGCGACTTATGACTGGTTTTGTGGTACAATGTCACATATTATTATTAACTAATATTCCACAAAAGTACAAAGCAGCAACACTGATAGTAAAAAGGTATTTTAATTGACCACCGAAACAGCATATTAGAATGATTTATGAAGGATGAGGACCAAACCTGCAAAATAATAAATGAAGGAATGTAATAATATGAAAAGTAAATAAAACAATAAATATTAATATAAAATAAAATATTTTAATATATATATATATAAATATAATTATTAAAATATATATATATAAAAAATTATAAATATATATATATATATATATATATATATATATATATATATATATTATTTTATATATAAAATGTAAAATATATTTATTAATTTTTTTTTCTTTGATGATTTTTTACTTTATTATTTTTTATTCTTTCATTTATTTTTATATTTATTTTTTATCATTATTTATAATTTTATATTTATTTTTTAAGTTATTCATCACAGGGGAAAAAAAAAAAAATAAATAATAAAAAAATATTTCACTAATAAAGACTTAATAAAGTATAATGTTAACTATATTATTCTTTTTCGAGCTTATTTTTGATTAAATATCTATCTTTCTATCTATCTATCTATACACACTTACAATGTATTTTTGGCTATTGCTATTTAAGGTTTTGTGCTCCAGGGTCACATATTTGAATCCTCTCATTTACTCTAAAGTGATGGGATTTCATGCCATCTGTTTAACTATTACATCTATCCAGGTAAATGAACACAAGATAACAATCACATATAATCATTAAGCAGGAGTGTTTTTATAGGCCTGTCCGAGGTCGAGTCCTATATGCATTCATATATATATATATATATAAACAGCGGAAGCCGCCGTGTGGCTCAATGGCATTTGATTGCGGAAAGCGGGAGATATTCACACCGCAACAATATATTCAAAGTGTCCACAGCTGGGAATGACAGCGCATGAGCCGCGCAAGTGTTTGTGTGTGGATGCTATTGTACGAGCCACAGTTTACCCTTGACATGCTTGTGCAGCCTCTTCCAACAACCCAACATTAAGACATTGTTCACTTTAAACTATCGCTTCTGGCAAAAATCCAGGCCCATAATCCATAATAGCGCTTCCCTGTTGTCTCTCACATTAAAATCCAGCCACATACTTGTTTAGAGCTGTTTTGGTGGTGCTTGATCTGTGGCGATTTCTCTCCTGATTCAGACCAGACCACTTATTATGGGCTCGTATTTGAGTTAAAAATGTCTAAATTTTGGATTTGTTTCAGCTTTTGTCTTCTCAAGATGTTAACTGATGGACTGGAGTGGTGTGGATTACTTGTGGTTTATTGTGATGTTTTTATCAGCCGTTTGGACTCTCATTCTGACGGCACCCATTCACCAGTGAGACAGTGATGGAATGACACATTTCTACAAATCTGATGAACATATCTACATTTTAGATTGGCTGAGGGTGAGCACATTTGACATTGTACTTGTTTTTTGTTTATAGAAAACAATGTTGAGTTTTGATCCAAACCATTATTTTGGTTGAGATTGACATTTACAACTGCTAGCCCATTTGCTCACTGCAAAAAATGCTTTTCTTACTTAGATTTTTTGTCTTGTTTCCAGTCAGAATACCTAAAAATTCTTAAATCAAGAAGGATTTTCTAGACAAGTAAAATTAATGTCTTGTTTTCAGAAAAAAGAAAAAATTAAGTGAGCTTTTGCTTAAAACAAGCAAAATGATCTGCCAATGGGGTAAGCAAAATAATCTTATTTCAAGCAGAAAGTTAGGTTATTTTGCTTGTTTCAAGCAAAAGCTCACTTAATTTTAACATATTTTGTCTGAAAAGAAGACAATAAATTTTACTTGTCTAGAAAATCCTTCTTGGTTTAAGAATTCTTTAGATATTTTAGATAAAATCTAAGTAAGAAAAGCATTTTTTGCAGTGCTCTAATCGACCAGGTTGAGCCTTCACGCCATTTTTAGTATGTTTATTTAAAAATGGCTCAAAAACAACAATTGTAGTTTGAAAATGCATGCGTACTGATTGGTTAACGCCCATTTTGGTTCTGCATGAGCACTTATCTGTCGTCTAATTTATGGTCCCTTATTAGAAAGAAAACACAGGTGCATCCTATACAGAAGACTTGTTTGTTGAACCACCTGACATGCATGACTTCTCTGGGTGCATCAGTGTTGCATCTATCTTTTTTCTCCATTCCTTTGTTCTGCGTGCTTGTTATTTGCATTTTCAGTAAAGCGTCTATTTTGTTCTAAATTCCTAAAAAGGGCACTTTTCTTACTTCGATTTTTTGTCTTGTTTCCAGCCAAAATATCTGAAAATTTTTAAATCAAGAAGGATTTTCAAGACAAGTACAAATTATTGTCTTGTTTTCAGAAAAAAAAAAAAAAAAAGTAAATCAGTCAAAATTAAATTGAGTTTTTGCATAAAAATTATATTCCAATGGGGTAAGCAAAATAATTTAGTTTTCAGCTTGAAATAAAATGATTTTGCTTACCCCATTGGCAGATTATTTTGGTTGTTTTAAGCAAAAACTCAATTATGACTTCTTTTTTCTGAATTGACAAGAATTTTTTTGATATTTTGCCTGGAAACAAGACAAAAAAATCTAAGTAAGAAAAGCATTCTTTGCAGTGTAAAGCTGCAAAAAATGCTTTTGTTACCTAGATTTACTTTACTTTCTTACTTGTTTCCAGCCAAAATATCTAAAAATTCTTAAATCAAGAAAAATTTTCTAGACAAGTAAAAATTATTGTCTTGTTTTTTTTTTTTTTTTTTTTTTTAAAAAGCAAAATAATCTTATTTCAAGCAGAAAACTAGATTATTTTGATTACCCATTTGGCAGATTATTTTGATTGTTTTAAGCAAAAGCTCACTTAATTTTGACAGTTTTTTTTTTTTTTTTTTTGTCTGAAAACAGGACAATTATTTTGACAAGAATTTTTAGACTTTGCTTTCTTACTTGTTTCAAGCCAAAATAACAAAAAAAAATTTAAATAAAAAAAAAAAAAAGAATTGTTGTCTTGTTTTCAGAAAAAATAAGTTAAAATTAAGAGAGTTTTTGCTTGAAACTAGCAAAATAATCTGCCAATGGGGTAAGCAAAATAATCTAGTTTTCATCTTTAAATAAAATTATTTAGTTTACCCCATTGGCAGATTATTTTGCTCATTTTAAGCAAAAACTCACTTAATTCTGACTTTTTTTTTTTTTTTTTTTTTTGAAAACAAGACAATAAGTTTTGCTCATTTATAAAATCCTTCTTGATTTAATAATTTTTAGATATTTTGGCTGGAAACAAGACAAAAAAAATCTAAGTAAGAAAAACATTGATTTGCATTTATATACTTCATGTTTAGCGATTTTATTTCTTTTTTTTTTCCTTTTTTGGTTCACTGACAACACCACTGATTATTTTTGTTAAATTCATTCATAGTAATCATTGATTTTCTGTCGAAATCTCAACTTTGTTTCAACATTAATTGCAAAAAATGCCAAAGTGCTACGGAACCAATTAATTCAATGCAGTTAGCGTTGACGCATCCACATTGACTTAACATTGTTTCAATGCTAGCTTACTATCTGGGATGTCTTTTTGAAGGCTGGCTTGAATCTCATCAGGCACTTCAGATAGAGTTAATATGCAGATGGGTCCACCGCTAAAAAAGAAAGCATGAGAATCAATTACATTCAAATGAATACAGTGCCTTTGAACTCAAGGCTGTTCTTCTGTCATTGTATTACATCAGCGCACAGGGATGTAAAATAGGCCTACTCCCTTCTGAATGAGTCTCAGCGGAGTCTCTAATGGTGATTATTGCCAAATCAGGACGTTAATGCAAACCATATTACTACACCACTGCTTGCCAAATAAATAAACACATGGATGTGATATAATTAGTTTAAATTAAAGAAACCAGCACAGCTATTGAGACAATCATTAATTACACAGTTCACAGTCATTAGACACAAGTATATAATCACAGAATGAAAGCATTAACGCTGCAAAAAATGAGTTTCTTAATCAGTGTACAAATATCTAAGCAGCAAAGAGACTTAAGTCTTGTTTTCTTAAAATGTATCATAATTAAATGAGTTTATGATTAAATAGAAAATAGAAATATCTGTCAGTGGGATCTGAAAAAATAATCTTGTTTTTCCTTTGAATTAAGTTTAATTTTTCTGACCCCATTGACAGATTTATAACAAAATAACATACATGACAGATATGAAGTCTTGTTTTCTGCCAAAATAATCAAAAAGAAGTGAGTTTATGCTTAAAAGCAAATATCTGGCACAAAAGCAATCTTGTTTTCCCTTGAATGAAGTTATTTTTCTGACCCCATTGGCAGATTTTTTTCTTGTTTTAAACATTTAAGAAAATATAACCTAATTTAAGAATGTTTAGATATTTGTACTGGAAAACATGACAAAAATACTGAAGAAAGAAGTTCATTTTTGCAGTGTATTTTATCTTATTTTTCAGTAAAATTTCTAAAAATCGTTAATCCAAGATTTACTTAAGATGCAAAATAACATATGACTGATATGAAGTCTTGTTTTCTGCCAAAATGATCAAAATGAAGCGAGTTTATGCTTAAAAGCAAATATCTGGCACAAAAAAAAAAAAAAATCAAGATTTACTTATTTTTTGGAGCCCATTGACAGATTTGTTCTTGTTTTAAGCATTTATGTAGGCTAATTATAGCCCAATTTAACAACAGATTGATATTTGTACTTGAAAACATGACAAAAATACTGAGAAAGATGCTCACTTTTGCAGTGTACTCAGTATTTTATCTTATTTTTCAGTAAAATATATAAATATTCTTAAATCAAGATTTACTTAAGATGCAAAATAACACATATGACAGATATGAAGTCTTGTTTTCTGCCGAAATTATCAAAATTAAGTAAGATTTTGCAGTGTATTCAGTATCTGGCACAAAAATAATCTTGTATTTCCTTGAATTAAGTTATTTTTCAGAGCCCATTGGCAGATTTGTTCTTGTGTTAAGCATTTAAGTAATTATAGCCAAATTTAACAACATTTATATTTGTACGAAACAACAACGAAACAATAATACTGAGAAAGATTTTTGCAGTGTATTCAGTATTTTTTATCTTATTTTTCAGTAAAACTTCTAAACATTTTTCATTCACTATATACTTAAGATGCAAAATAACACATATGACAGATATGAAGTCTTGTTTTCTGTCAAAATTATCAAAATTAAGAAAGATTTTGCAGTGTATTCAGTATTTTTTATCTTAGTTTTTAATAAAATATCTAAAAGTTCATAAATTAAGATTTACTTAAGATGCAAAATAACATATATGACCGATATGAAGTCTTGTTTTCTGCCAGAATTATGCTTAAAAGCAAATATCTGGCACAAAAACTATTTTGTTTTCCCTTGAATGAAGTTATTTTTTGGACCCTATTGACGGATTTGTTCTTGTTGTAAGCATTTAAGTAATTATAGCATCTAAACATTCTTAAATCAAGATTGATTTAGGATGCAAATTAACATATGACTGATATGAAGTCTTGTTTTCTGCCAAAAAGATCAAAATGAAGTTTATGCTTAAAAAAAAGCAAGTATTTGGCACAAATAATCAAATAATCTTGTTTTCGCTTTAAATAAAGTAAATATTTCGGACTCTATTGGTGGATATTTCGTCTTGTTTCAAGCATAAACTCATTTCATTTTCACAGACTTTTCAGAAAGCTATTAGCATATTGATTTAAGAATGTTTAGATATTTATAATGGAAAACGAAACAAAAATACTGAGAAAATGTTTAAATTTTGCAGGGTGTTCAGTATTTTGTATCTTATTTTTCAGTAAAACATCTAAACACTCTTAAATCAAGATTTACTTAAGATGCAAAACAACATGACAGACATGAAGTCTTGTTTTCTGCCAAAATTATCAAAATGAAGTGAGTTTATTCTTAAAAGCAACTATCTGGCACAAAAATAATCTTGTTTTCCCTTGAATTAGGTTATTTTTCTGACCCAATTGACAGATTTGTTCTGTCAATTGTCAGTAAAACATCTAAACATTCTTAAATCAAGATGCAAAATAACATATGAAGATATGATATGAAGTTTCATATGAATATGAAGTATTAAGTATTTTTTATTTTATTGTTCAGAAAATCTCTAAATATTCTTCATTTAAGATTTACTTAAGGTACAAAATAACACATATGACAGATATGAAGTCTTGTGTTCTGCCAAAATGATCACAATGCATCTTGTTTTTTGAATTAAGTTAATTTTTTTGGACCCTATTTGTGGATTTTTCTTCTTGTTTCAAGCATAAACTCATTTAATTTTCATAGACTTTTCAGGAAGCAAGACTTAACAGTAGCATCTTGATTTAAGAGTGTTAGATATTCGCACTGGAAACGAAGACCAAACTACTAATATTTTTTTGCAGCACCATCACATCATAAAAAGTGAAGTAAATTCTCAACATATAAGCGATTTGATGAGTAACGCTAGTATATTGCACGACACAAAGCTTTAGGTGAGGATATAATGCGCATATGGGCTGAACACACATGTGAGTCAGTGGAAACGTTAGTAAAATGCGGTGTGAAGGGGTTTGTCTCTCTGTGTAAACACTGATAACATTCCCAGGTAACGCGTTCATCCACTGCAAATACTACACTGCTGCCCAGAGCAGGATATCCCAGAGAGAAACACACACAGGGCGGGGGGAAGCCAGATAGAGCGGTTTATTTTAGCATGCCTGAGTGTGTGTGTGTGAAAACACGCATGCGTGCGCTCGTCCGGTCAGCGGCTCACGCCCCGCCCACCGCTGCTTGAGTAATGGAAAAACTGATGGAGGAATTCCAGTCTGGGTGAAAAAATGTGAACTTTCACCCTCCTCTCCGGGCCGATCAGATTTAAGCGTCCAAAAATAGAAAAACCTGGAAATGAGCAGCAGCAAGTGTTTTCTCTGTGATTCAGCCCTTCTGAAAGCATAATAAACACTTTCACTTGTGGATCTGAGTCACAACTCGAGTAACGTGGGAAGCTGAGAGGCTTGTTTTGAGTCATTTGTTAACTGCACCAATGCATTAGTTCGAGAAACACTGTTTTCATGTGTTGACACTTTTCTCTGTTGCTACATGATGAAACTAATACTCAGTCCACCGACTCTTTCTGGTTTGAATGAATCTGAGCTACCTTTGTATTAAAGACAATATGACGCAACACACTTTACAAACATGATGTGCTGCATTTCTCAGTGAGACAGGACATCTGAGTTTATATCCCATAAATCTGAGTTTATTTCTTGTAGTAGTGACTTTGTATCTCACAATTCTGAGTTTATATCTGCGATTCTCAGTTTACATCTTGCGATTCTAAGTTCATATCTTGCAGTTGTGATTTTATATCTCACAATTTTTATTTTATATCTTGTGATTCTCACAATTCCGAGTTTATTTCTTGTGATTCTGAGTTTATATTTTCAATATTGAGTAAATATCTGCAATTCTGAGTTCATATCTTGCAGTGGTGATTTTATATCTCACAATTTTGACTTTATATCTTGCGCATCTTGCAGTTCTAAGTATAAAACTTGCCATTTTGGCCTTATATCTTGTGATTCTCACAATTCCAAGTTTATTTCTTGTAGTTGCGACTTTGTATCTCACAATTCTGAGTTTATATCTGCAATTCTGAGTTTATATCTTGTGATTCTGAGTGTAAATATTGCAATTCTGGCCTTATATCTTGTGATTCTCAGTTTATAGCTCACCACTCTGAGTTTATATCTTCAATTATGGGTTTATATCTTGTGATTCTGAGTTTATATCTGCAATTCTGGGTTTATATCTTGTGATTCTGGATTCATATTTTGTAGCTGCGATTTTATATCTCACAATTTTGAGTTAATCTCTGCAATTTAGAGTTTATATCTGGAATTCTGAGTCTATATCTTGCGCATCTTGCAATTCTGAGTATAAAACTTGCCATTTTGGCCTTATATCTTGTGATTCTCATAATTCTGAGTTTATGTCTCATAATTCCAAGTTTATTTCTTGTAGTTGCGACTTTGTATCCCACAATTCTGAGTTTATATCTGCAATTCTGAGTTTATATCTTCAATTTTGAGTAAATATCTTGCGATTCTGAGTTCATATCTTAGTTGCAATTTTATATCTCACAATTCTGAGTTTATATCTTGCGATTCTGAGTGTAAATCTTGCAATTCTGGCCTTATATCTTGTGATTCTCAGTTTATATCTCACAATTTTGAGTTAATCTCTGCAATTCTGAGTTTATATCTTGCGATTCTGAGTTTATATCTGCAATTTGTAGTTAATATCTTGTGATTCAGAGTTTAAATCTTGCAATTTTGGCCTTATATCTTGTGATTCACATAATTCTGAGTTTTTTTTTTGCGATTCTGAGTTTATATCTTCAATTTTGAGTAAATATCTTGCGATTCTGAGTTTTTATCTTCTAGTTGCAATTTTATATCTCATTATTTTGAGTTTATATCTCACAATTTTGAGTCTATATCTGCAATTTGTAGTTTATATCTTGTGATTCTGAGTGTAAATCTTGCAATTTTGGCCTTATATCTTGTGATTCTCATAATTCTGAGTTTATTTCTTGCGATTCTGAGTTTATATCTTCAATTCTGAGTAAATATCTTGCGATTCTGAGTTTATATCTGCAATTCTGGGTTTATATCTTGTGATTCTGGGTTCATATTTTGTAGCTGCGATTTTATATCTTGCGATTCTGAGTTTATATCTGCAATTTGTAGTTTATATCTTGAGATTCAGAGTTTAAATCTTGCAATTCTGGCCTTATATCTTGTGCTTCTCAGTTTATATTAATATCTCACAATTCTGAGCTTATATCTTAAAATTCATTCTGATTTTATTTCTTGTAGTTGTGATTTTATTTCTCACAATTTTGAGTTTATATCTGCAATTCTGAGTTTATATCTTGCGATTCATAGTGCATATCTTGTAGCTGCAATTTTGAGTTTATACACTCTTAAAAACAAAGGTGGTTCACAATGCCATAGAGGAACCTTTTTTGTCTAAATGGTTCCATAAAGAACCTTTAACATCTGAAGAACCTTTCTGTTTTACAAAAGGTTCTTTGTGGCGAAAGAAGGTTCTTCAGATCATAAAAAGGTAAGAAAAAGATGGTTCTTTAAAGAACCTTTGACTGAATGGTTCTTTGTGGCACTAAAAGTGGTTCTTCTA
The DNA here is from genome assembly GCA_033026305.1 of Cirrhinus molitorella. NCBI lineage: Eukaryota > Metazoa > Chordata > Actinopteri > Cypriniformes > Cyprinidae > Cirrhinus > Cirrhinus molitorella. Next base: position 1,230,423 of record CM065126.1, on the reverse strand, counting down.
TGGCTTCGCTTGAAGAACCTTTTAAAGCACCTTTATTTTTAAGAGTGTATCTGCAATTCTGAGTTCATATCTTGTAGTTTCGATTTATATCTCACAATTTTGAGTTTATATCTGCAATTCTGAGTTTATATCTTCAATTTTGAATAAATATCTTGTGATTCTCAGTTTATAGCTCACCATTCTGAGTTTGTATCTGCAGTTTTTAGTTTATATCTTGCCATTCTGAGTTTATATCTGCCATTTTGGGTTTATATCTTGTGATTCTGGGTTCATATTTTGTAGCTGCGATTTTATATCTCACAATTTTGAGCTAATCTCTGCAATTTAGAGTTTATATCTGCAATTTTTAGTTTATATCTTGTGATTCTGAGTTTAAATCTTGCAATTCTGGCCTTATATCTTGTGATTCTCAGTTTATATCTCACAATTCTGACTTTATATCTTCAATTCTGGGTTTATATCTTGTAGCTGTGATGTTATATCTCACAATTCTTAGTTTGTCTTATAATTCTGAGTTGATAACTGCAATTCTGAATTTATATCTTGCGATTCTGAGTATAAAACTTGCAATTCTGGCCTTAAATCTTGTGATTCTCATAATTCTGAGTTTATATCTCATAATTTCAAGTTTATTTCTTGTAGTTGCAACTTTGTATCCCACAATTCTGAGTTTATATCTGCAATTCTGAGTTTATATCTTGTGATTCTGAGTGTAAATATTGCAATTCTGGCCTTATATCTTGTGATTCTCAGTTTATAGCTCACCACTCTGAGTTTATATCTTCAATTATGGGTTTATATCTTGTGATTCTGAGTTTATATCTGCAATTATGGGTTTATATCTTGTGATTCTGAGTTTATATCTGCAATTCTGGGTTTATATCTTGTGATTCTGGATTCGTATTTTGTAGCTGCGATTTTATATCTCACAATTTTGAGTTAATCTCTGCAATTTAGAGTTTATATCTGGAATTCTGAGTCTATATCTTGCGCATCTTGCAATTCTGAGTATAAAACTTGCCATTTTGGCCTTATATCTTGTGATTCTCATAATTCTGAGTTTATGTCTCATAATTCCAAGTTTATTTCTTGTAGTTGCGACTTTGTATCCCACAATTCTGAGTTTATATCTGCAATTCTGAGTTTATATCTGCAATTTTGAGTAAATATCTTGCGATTCTGAGTTCATATCTTGTAGTTGCAATTTTATATCTCATTATTTTGAGTTTATATCTCACAATTTGTAGTTTATATCTTGTGATTCTGAGTGTAAATCTTGCAATTTTGGCCTTATATCTTGTGATTCTCATAATTCTGAGTTTATTTCTTGCGATTCTGAGTTTATATTTTCAATATTGAGTAAATATCTGCAATTCTGAGTTCACGTCTTGTAGTTTCGATTTATATCTCATAATTCTGAGTTTATATCTCATAATTTCAAGTTTATTTCTTGTAGTTGCAACTTTGTATCCCACAATTCTGAGTTTATATCTGCAATTTTGAGTTTATATCTTGTGATTCTGAGTGTAAATCTTGCAATACTGTCCTTATATCTTCTGATTCTCAGTTTATAGCTCACCATTCTGAGTTTGTATCTGCAGTTTTTAGTTTATATCTTGCCATTCTGACTTTAGATCTTCAATTCTGGGTTTATATCTTGTAGCTGTGACTTTATATCTCACAATTCTTAGTTTGTCTTGTAATTCTGAGTTTATAACTGCAATTCTGAATTTATATCTTGCGATTCTGAGTATAAAACTTCGGGGTAATTCTGAGTTTATATCTCACAATTCTAAAAATTCAAATTCAAGTGTTTTTATTGTCATTTCTCCCACAGAGACAAACGAAACAGTATCTCCGACAGCATCATAATGCAAGAAAACTTACACACCCCACAAAAACACACTAGCAACAATAACGACAACACGTGCAATAGACACACACATGAGTTATCTCAGTCGCGTCGGGCGGTGGCAAACTATTGATTATCCCTTACATAATAAACATTACATTGCAGTCCTCAAAGTAATAGTCCAAAGTATATTTGGATACATGGTATCCAGAGTCCATTGTTATGCCCACAAAACACAGAGATAAAGCTGAGGGCAGTGCTGGTAAATAACCTGATCACACCAGGAAAGAAACTTTTTCTTAGTCTTAGTAGTTTGTACTTTAACACTTGGAGTCTTCCTCCAGAACAGTCCAGTAGCGCAGTAAGTGCTGTCCTGTATACTTTATGAGTTTATTGCTCACAATCTTGTGATTCAGAGTTTATATCTTGCCATTTTGACGGTATAAACAAATAAACATTATAAATATATCTCAGCCGCTAACTAGAGTTAGTCAAAACAAAACTAAAACCTTTAACTTAAAATGAAACAGAAAGTACGAAACTAATTCAAATTATTGTTGTTAAGAACTCTGATATATATATATATATATATATATATATAAAAAACAATTTTGTGACAACCAGTGTTGGGGAAAGTTACTTTTAAAAGTAATGCATTACAATATTGCGTTACTCCCTAAAAAAATAACATTACATTACTTTTGCATTCGTTTTTAAATCTGAGCAGGGCTTGCTTGTTTGTTTTTAATATAAAAAGTTATATTTTTGGCAAATGTAAAAGCCTTTTCACACCAAAAGCTTCACATCTGTACAGTCGAGTGCAGAAGAGAAAAAAAAAAAAAAGAAAGAAAACAAATGATTATCTTGATAATCTCTGTATGATAAATTTTTGCTTATTATTATGAATTAATTGAATCATCTATGATCCGCAGCAAAAAAAGTGGTTAATAAAAAGGGATTAAATACATAAAGGATATTTGTATTATTTAACATTTAATTATGCGTCATATTCTGAGTTGAATTTTAATGTTTTTAATCATTTTGAGGAATACTGTATCTGTTTTGTGAGTGAGATGAATTAATGCATGTTCACATTTATTCTAGAATTAAAAAGTAACATCTTACTCCCGATTTCTCTTCAATAAAATGAGAGTAAAAAATATAGCTCACAATTAGGAATTGATGTCTTGTAATTCAGTTTATATCTTGCAATTCGGGCGTTATAAACATACAGTGGAAAAAATGCTTTTCTTACTTAGATTTTTTGTCTTGTTTCCAGCCAAAATATCTAAAAATTCTTAAATCAAGAAGGGTTTTCTAGACAAGCAAAAATTATTGTCTTGTTTTCAGACAAAATATGTTCATATTAAGTGAGTTTTTGCTTGAAACAAGCAAAATTATCTGCCAATGGGGTAAGCAAAATACTCTAGCTTTCTGCTTGAAATAAGACTATTTTGCTTACCCCATTGGCAGATTAGCTTTTTATTTTAAGCAAAAACTTACTTTCCTTGTGACTTCTTATTTCTGAAAACACAACAGCAATTTTTGCTCGTCTAGAAAATCCTTCTTGATTTAAGAATTTTTAGATATTTTGGCTGGAAACAAGACTAAATATCTAAGTAAGAAAAGTATTTTTGCAGTGTATGTTTATAACGCACTAATTGCAAGATATAAACTCTGAATTACAAGACATAAATCCAGAACTGTGAGCCATTTATTGAAGAGAAATCGGGAGTAAGATGTTACTTTTTAATTCTAGAATAAATGTGAACATGCATTAATTCATCTCACTCACAAAACAGATTCAGTATTCCCCAAAATGAATAAAAACACTAAAATTCAGCTCAGAATATGACGCATAATTAAATGTTAAATAATACAAATATCCTTTATGTATCTAATCCCATTTTATTAACCACTGTCTTTGCTGCAGATTATCGATGATTCAATTAATTCATACTAATAAGCCAAAATTATTTAAGATAATCATTTGTTTTCTTTCTTTCTTTTTTTTTTTTTTTGATGAAGAGTTGACATTTTTCTTCTGCGCTCTACTGTACAGACATTAATTTACTTTTCTCTAAGCCTAAGGCTTTTGATGTAAAAAGGCTTTTACATTTGCCAAAAATACAACTTTTTATATTAAAAACAAACAAGCAAGCCCTGCCCACATTTAAAAAGTAACACAAAAGTTATGTAATGTTATTTTTTTTAGGCAGTAATGCATTACTTTTAAAAGTATATATATATCAGAGTTCTTAACAACAATAATTTGCTGCTAAGAGTTAGTCAAAACAAAACTAAAACCTTTAACTTAAAATGAAACAGAGAGTATAACAATAAAACTACTTCAGATTATTGTTAAGAACTTAATAGTATCTCAATAAAACTAAAATGACGGCATCTTCTGCGGCGTCTGTCTGTGTTTCTGTAATCCTGGAGATTCACAGAGACTGAGAAGATTTTCCTGTGGGTTGGTTTGCGTTTGTGTGGCATAAAGCAGAACAGACTGGTGTTCAGCGCTGCTCTGTGTGTCTATTTTCTGACTCCGGAGGCTCCAATTAACCTCGCATGTGATTTTAATTTGGCCGATGCACAAAGTCTCTGTTTCCAGCTTTAGCTGAGCCATAAATCGGTGACATATTTCTGCTATTCCTGCGGGTCTGAGCTCAGAGTGACTGTCCTATTTCAGCTCTCGCAGGACGCCCGTAATATCGGCTCCTCGCGATTATTTTGGAAAGGAAATTAACAGCGTGGCCTACATTTGACTTATAAATATGAACGCAGAAATGTAACATGCCTCTGAACGTTGACATATACCACAATACATCTTTCAGGTCAGATCCTTGTGGGTGAAGCTCACAAAACAAAAATAGATAAAAACTGATTAGATTTTTTTTTATATATTCTGGACACTGACAAGAAAAGAGAGAGAGACACTGACATGCTGTGGAAAATTTGAGTAAAGTAAATGTGATTATGGACATACATACACATTTTGAAACTAAAACTGAGAAGCATTACAGTCTTGTAGAAAGTAAATGGGTTAATAGTGAAGTTTCTGCGATGATCACTGTATGTCAGGATGTCCTGACCTGTTGCCAGATCTTCAGCCCTCGGTGGACACTGATGGTACTACAACTAACCATTTAACATTTACACTACAACATTTACTATCACAAAAACCACTTCAGACAGACTTCATGAAAACCTTTTATGGAAGCATATAGTGAAATTCAATTTGAAATGTAATATGCAAAATGACAATGCATTTCTGTATTTAAATGTGCATTTTCCAACATATGTGCAGCATTTAGTGCAAAAGGAAAATGGAAATTCAATTCTGTAATTTACATTTGTCAATTCCTACACTAGTTTTAATCTGCAAATCAAAAACATATTTTAACGCTTTATAAGTTGCAAAATGAAAATGTATTAGCCAAATTGATTAGACGTGTTTTCATATGTCCAAGCAAAAACTGTAGCAAAATGATCATTTAAATGGTGTTTTCCCTAAATGCATTTAGTCTTACGGATAGGACACATGGGGTTGCATTTTCATCATAATAGCGGCTGATAACTGCAGCAAAATGCACTGAGAATAAATTCCAGAATGCATTCTGAGACAAAGGTGCAGCAAAAGGGTAGCAAATGTCTTTTTTTCCTTCTTAAATGCATTGACACTTACATATATGACATTTCAATTGCTTGGACATGGAAAACATCTATTCAATTTGGGTAATACGCTTTAATTTTAATTTTGCATATTCTAAAACGTTAATAAACGTTTTTGATTTACATATTAAAACTAGTGTAGGAAATGGCAAATGTAAATTATAGAATTGAATTTTAATTTTCATTTTGTACTAAATGTTGCACATATGTATGGGAAAATGCACATTTAAATACAGAAATGCATTGCCATTTTGCATATTACATTTCGAATTGAATTTCGCTACCCATTTGCTTCCATAGAAAACACATGCAATATCATTCATTTATTATTTTTAATTATGTGACCCTGGACCACAAAACCAGTCATAAGCGTCTTTTTTTTTTTTTAATGAGGTTGATACATGACCTTTAACTTAATATCCTAATGATTTTTGGCATAAAAGAAAAAAATAATAATTGTGACCCATACAATGTATTGTTGGCTATTGCTACAAATATACCTGTGCTACTTAAGACTAGTTTTGTGCTCCAGGGTCACATATGAATAATTATTAAGTTAATTATTGTAGTTAACTAAAACTAAAATCATTTACCAAAAAAAAAAAAAAAAAAAAAAAAAAAAAAAATGCAACTGCAACTATCAGCAATAAAATATATTGAAAGCAAAAACAACAGCAAAATTACTAAAACTTTAACACAAATTCAAATGGAACTGAAATATAAATGTAATTAATACAAAATTAAATATAATACAGTAAAATAACAGGTTTTATTTTTAATATTTTTTATATTAAGGAAAGATAAAGAATATTGACAAGAAAAAAGGATCTGAATATAAAAAACATTTTTAGTATACAGTGACTTGCAAACATTTTTTTTTTTTTACGTTTTATGCTATACACTGCAAAAAAGGCTAATTTTAGTGTTTTTGTCTTATTTCTAGTCAAAATATCTACAAATTCTTGAATTAATATGCATTTACTAGATAAGCAAAATGACACAAGATATTTAGTCTTGTTTTCAGGGGGAAAAACTAAATTAAGAGCAGTTTGCTTAAAATAGGTACAATTAAGTGCCAGTAGGGTAAGTAAAAAAAAAAAAAAAAAATATATATATATATATATATATATATATATATATATATATATATATATATATATATATATATATATATATATATATTTTAAAGTACATTAGTTTAAACAAGTCTAAATATCTTATGTCATTTTGCTTATCTAGTAAATGCACCTTAATTTAAGACTTTTTAGATATTTTGACTAGAAACAAGACAAAAATACTAAGTAAGATAAGCCTTTTTTGCAGTGCAGCTTTATGTTAAACTGCTTTAGACAAAATTTTTCCCACATCAGTCTACACTCCTTACACATTAATGACAAAGCAGAAAACAATTTGTGACAACCAGTGTTGGGGAAAGTTACCTTTAAAAGTAATGCATTACAATATTGCGTTACTCCCTAAAAAAGTGACTAATTACGTTTCTTAGTTACTTTTTATGGAAAGTAGCGCGTTACAATATTGCGTTACTCCCTAAAAAGTGACTAATTACGTTACTAAGTTACTTTTTATATACTTTTTAAATGTGGGCAGGGCTTGCTTGTTTGTTTTTAATATTAAAAGTTATATTTTTGGCATATGTAAAAGCCCTTTCACACTAAAAGCCTATAAAGAAAACATATGTTGGTTTATCTTGAGTAATTTTTGCTTATTAGTATGGATGAATTGAATCATCGAATTAAATACATTAAATACATAAAGGATATTTGTATTATTTAACATTTAATTATGCGTCATATTTTGAGTTGAATTTTACTGTTTATATTAATTTTGAGGAATACTGAATCTGTTTTGTGAGTGAGATGAATTAATGCATGTTCACATTTATTCTAGAACTAAAGTAACATCTTACTCCCGATTTCTCTTCAATAAATCGGGGGGAAAAGTAACTAGCGTTACTTATTCGAAAAAGTAACTTTTTCTTGTCAATTAAAAAGTAACGCGTTACTTTACTAGTTACTTGGAAAAAGTAATCTTATTACGTAACTCACGTTACTTGTAATGCACCAGCCCCAACACTGGTGGCAACTTTGCAACTTTAAAATTAAAAACTGAAATGAGTACATTGCATAAGTATACTTAGTTGAAGCACAAGCTCAAGCCTTTGCATCAAGTTTTGATGTGTTAAGTTTTGCACATCTGCCTTTTGCAATGATCTGCCATTCTTCGCCTCAAGTCTTTCCCTCTTAAAGGATTAGTTCACCTCCAGAACAACTTTATGGAAAGTAGTGCGTTACAATATTGCGTTACTCCCTAAAAAAGTAATGAATTACATTACCAAGTTACTTTTTATAGAAAGAAATGCATTACAATATTGCATTACTCCCTGAAAAAGTAACTAATTATCTTACTAAGTTACTTTTTATGGAAAGAAATGCATTACAATATTGCATTACTCCCTGAAAAAGTAACTAATTATCTTACTAAGTTACTTTTTATGGAAAGAAATGCATTACTCTCTAAAAAAGTAACTAATTACGTTACCAAGTTACTTTTTATGGAAAGAAATGCGTTACAATATTGCATTACTCCCTGAAAAAGTAACTAATTATGTAACTTAGTTACTTTTTATGGAAAGTAATGCATTACAATATTGCATTACTCCTTAAAAAAGTAACTAATTACGTTACCAAGTTACTTTTTATGGAAAGAAATGCGTTACAATATTGCATTACTCCCTGAAAAAGTAACTAATTACGTTACTTAGTTACTTTTTATGGAAAGTAATGCATTACAATATTGCATTACTCCCTAAAAAAGTAACTAATTACGTTACCAAGTTACTTTTTATGGAAAGAAATGCGTTACAATATTGCATTACTCCCTGAAAAAGTAACTAATTATGTAACTTAGTTACTTTTTATGGAAAGTAGTGTTAAACGTCTTTGTTAAACATACATTGTAAAGTGTCCTTGAGCTCTGGAAAGGAAATAAAACTTATTATTATTATTATTATTATTATTATTATTATTAGTGTGTTACAATATTGCATTATTCCCTAAAAAAGTAACTAATTATGTTACTTTTTATGGAAAGAAATGCATTACAATATTGCATTACTCCCTAAAAAAGTAATTAATTACATTACCAAGTTACTTTTTATGGAAAAAAATATGCTACAATATTGCATTACTCCCTAAAAAAGTAACTAATTATGTTACTTAGTTACTTTTTATGGAAAGTAGTGTTAAACGTCTTTGTTAAACATACATTGTAAAGTGTCCTTGAGCTCTGGAAAGGAAATAAAACTTATACTACTTAGTAGTAGTAGTAGTAGTAGTAGTGTGTTACAATATTGCATTACTCCCTAAAAAAGTAACTAATTACATTACCAAGTTACTTTTTATGGAAAAAAATATGTTACAATATTGCATTACTCCCTAAAAAAGTAACTAATTATGTTAGTTACTTTTTATGGAAAATAATGCATTATTCCCTGAAAAAGTAAATAATTACGTTACTAAGTTACTTTTTTTAAATTAAAAAAAAAAAATTACAGATAATGTACTCACCCCCCTTTGTCTTCCAAGATGTTCATGTCTTTCTTTCTTCAGTCAATAAGAAATGATGTTTATGGCCCATAAATAAAAGGCCCAACAAAGGTTGCACTTCCTTCGCCAGCTGAGGAACTTCAACCTACCACAGGAGCTGCTAAAACAGTTCTACTCAGCTGTCATTGAGTCTGTTCTGTGCACATCAATAACTGTCTGGTTTGTCTCAGCTACAAAATCAGACATCAGATGATTACAGAGAACGGTTTGGACTGCTGAGAGGATCATTGGTGCTCCCCTGCACACCCTTCAAGAACTGCATACATCCCGAAAATCACTCTGGATCCCTCACATCCCCTCTTTGAACTGTTGCCATCTGGCCAAACGCTACAGAGCCCCAAATACCAGGACGACCAGCACAAGAACAGTTTCTTCCCCCAGTTTGTTCACCCCACTGTGCGATAAAAAAATGTGCAATAACCTTATATTTATTTGTTACACCTCCATCATACTTGGCAATAAAGCTCTTTCTGATTCTGATTTCAGGATTTCTCTCCATATAGTGGACTTCAATGGTGCTCAATGGAAATGAAGGTTAAAAATGCAGTTTCAATGCAGCTTCAACGGGCTCTAAACGATCCCACACTGTAAACCCGAACAGTGAACTTTACTGAAATTTTAGTGAGTTATTTTCACTCAAATAAATGAAAAGTTCATTGGACTTAATTGAAATAAGTTCTGTAAACTCAAAATGTCGTTGTAGTAAACTGAACTTAGAATGATTGAGTTTTCTAGTTCCCAGCATGCTTTGCATCAGACGGCATGGAAAATAAATGTTGAAATTAAGTGTTATTTTGTGTTTTTTTGCACAAGATTAACATAGGGAGACATTAGTTAGTACTTAAATGTTGTGTTATGTTAGGGTTTACATAGGTTTCTGTTTTGTTGAATTTGTTGTGTTACCATTGTGGTAAAGAGTAGGGCCTGTGGTTAGGTTGAGGATGGACAACAAAATTTGAAGACTACATATACTGCACGTTCTTTGACAATTTAAATGCAAGTATATATTAAGAGTCTTTCTGATAACCACTTTAGCATGTGCTGATGTATTATAGCTAATTAGTACTAAGTATTTTTGCATTAAATTTTTTATATCTGGTTAAATTAAAACATTAAATATGATAAACAGTATTTTAAGTATACTGTACTTAAATATGAAATAAAATGAATTTTAAATATTTAAGTTTTTATTTGTTATAATTTATAAATTGTGTTTACTCAAAAATTTTGAAATGTTTAGAAAAGTTTTGAGTTTTCTGAACTTATCGGGTTTTACAGTGCAGATGAGGAAGAAGGGTCTTATCTAGTGAAACGATTGTTTTTTTTTAAAACAAATGGACAATTTCTATACTTTTTAACCTCAAACACTCATCTTGTGCATGAACTCTTTTGTATTCCGGATCAAGACAGTTAGGGTATGTTGAAAAACTCCCATCACGTTTTCTTCCACAACTTCAAAATCATCCTCAATCGCTGCAGAAGTACCGATCCAGTGTTTACAAAGTGAACATACAAACAAGATCAAACGCCCTTCACAAAAAAGGTAAAACAGCGATTTAAGGTGATTTTGAAGTTGAAGAAGAAACTGAGATGGGAGTTTTTTGACATACCCTAACTGTCAAAGTATGCAGGAGCATCACAGAGATGAGACAAGACGAGCATTTGAGGTTAAAAAGTATATAAATTGTCAATTTGTTTTGAAAATACAAATACATTTTGCTAGATAAGACAATTATTCCTCGTCTTGGGATCCTTTAGAGCCCTTTAACCCCTTAACTGTCACCGTCCCGTATACGGGACGCTTGGCGCTCTTTTTTCATTGTACTTTTTCTCTATCAAATTTTTTATTAATCATCATAAATTATATATCATTTGAAAGCTTAGAAGCCCAAGAATCATCCTATGAAAATTATTTTAAAATCGGACATTGCGTTACCATGGAAATGGTACTTTAAAATCTTTTGGCGGTCTCCTCCCCCTTAGCGGCGGTGTCAAATGTCATGCATTACGGTCTTTTATAATCAAAACTTTTAATAATCTTGACAAAAAACATATCATTGGACCAAGATACATGGGAAGCAGTTTTGGATAGAGTTCATTCGTCATCTATCTGTGCTCGTCATTGCCTTATTCAATGTAAGGTGGTTCATAGAATACATTGGTCAAAATGTAAGTTGGCACGGATTGATCCAACGATAGACCCAGAGTGTGACAGGTGTCACTTAGGTTTAGCCACTCTTACCCATATGTTCTGGAGCTGCCCTGCTTTGTCCTCATTTTGGGGATCAGTGTTTCACTCTCTCTCAGCCATAACATCTGTTGACATAACACCGTGTCCTATTATCGCTCTTTTTGGTGTGGTGCCCACCGAATTAGCCTTGCCTACTCACTTTCTAAATTTCGTGGCTTTTCTTACCTTGCTTGCCAGACGTGTTATTCTATTAAACTGGAAGAGTCCTTACCCACCCTCATATGTACAGTGGATGAAGGACGCTTTGTTTTTCATGAAACTAGAGAAGATAAGACATTCTATTCGAAGACCTAACAAAAGCTTTGCAAAAATTTGGAAGTCCTTTCTTAATTATATTAAAACTCTCCAGCTGGACCTTAACTGATCACCTCAGTCAACCCTCTTGCATATTGTGGTGGGCCTGCTTGTAACTCTCTCACCCCTAAATTTATGTACCAGGATTGTTTTACGTTTTTTTTGTGTTGGAGGTATTTCTCTCTCTTTTTACATAAAGGTATTTATGTGTGCATTTAATACTGTTTGGAATGTAACATTATAATTATTTTTATTACTATTATTATTTATTTTATTTTTATTTATTCTTTATTTGTGTAATTTCTTTTTTCATTATATATATATGATTTTATTTATTTTTTCTTTGGTTGTTGCTGCTTGTCTTTCTGTATTTGTGTGTGTATATTTTGTTTCTTAAGTTTGTAAAATGTGAAAATTAAAATAAATCATAAAAAAAAAAAAATAAAAAAAAAACATATCATTGGAAAGGTCTGGGTCTCAGGATTTCATATTTGGTTGTTATTTTATGATAGGAGTAAAATTGACAGAGAAAATTTGAAATTTGTAACAGAAAAATGCATTTAAAAAATTATATTGAGTTTAAATGGCACCCGGTGGCGGTTTGTGGTATGACAACCTAAATAAACTTTCACAGAAACCTACATTTTTTTCATATCAACTTCAAATTTGGAACATAACTTATTTAGACATAGGGCTTCAATTTAATAGCAAATTTAGGGTAAAACCTGTTATTTAAAATATGTTTTTATATCAAATAATATAAAAATTGTACAGTGCATTTTGTTTATGGTAAATTTAAACCACTATAACGTCTCTCTATAACATTTTTTTTGAAAAATTCCACTTCTGCAATAATCTGCTGATTGTCTTCTTTAAAAAGAGACCAACCTTAGCTCTGTATTCCAAAGTGTTCATGAATTACAACAATTTTAGTTTGGATAGTGCACTTTCATGTCTATTTTAAAAAATGGGGATGACAGTTAAAGGGTTAAAGTTGCATTTAAACTGCATTTTGGAAGTTCAAACTTGTGGGCACCATAGAAGTCCATTATATGGAGAAAAATCCTGAAATGTTTTCCTCAAGAAACATAATTTCTTTAGACTGAAGAAAGAAAGACATGAACATCTTGGATGACAAGGGGGTGAGTACATTATGTGTATTTTTGTTCTGGAAATGAACTAATCCTTTAAGCTCTGTCAGCTTGAAGGGGATCTGGCAGACATTTTCAGGTTTCTCCAGAAATCTTTGATTGGGTTCAAGCTCAGGCTATGGCTGGGCCATTGAAGGACATTCACAGAGTTGTCTATAAGCCACTCTTGCTGTGATCTTAGGGTCATTGTCTTAGTCCATGGCCCAGTCTGAAGTTCTGAATGCTCTGGACTGGGTTTTCATTAAAGGTCCATCTCCATCAGTTGCTCGGTTTGGCCAGGAGTCCAGCTCTAGGAAGAGTCCTAGTTGCTTTAAAATTCTTCCATTATGGATAATGGAGGCTACAACCTTCTGTGAGCCTTCATTATCCATAATAGAAGTAAGAACACAATTTTAAAGCAACTAGGACTCTTCCTAGAGCTGGACTAAAATAAGTTTCATCTAAAATAAGTTTTGTTTATTAGTACATTGCAAAAAAAATATTTTCTTACTTAGATATTTTGTCTTGTTTCCAGGCAAAATATAAAACAATTCTTAAATCAAGAAGGATTTTTTAGACAAGTAAAAATTATTGTCTTGTTTTTTTCTGAAAACAGGTCAAAATTAAGTGTTTTTGCTTGAAACAAGCAAAATAATCTCCCAATGGTGTAAGCAAAATAATCTTGTTTTCTGTTTGAAATAAGTTTTTTTTTTCTTACCCCATTGGCAGATTATTTTGTGTGTTCTAAGCAAAAACTCACTTAATTTTGACTTGTTTTTTTTCTGAAAACAAGAAAATAATTGTTACTTGTCTAGAAAATCCATCTTGATTTAAGAATATTTTGATATTTTGGCTGGAAACAAGACAAAAAATCTAAATAAGTAAAGTATTTTTGCAGTGTACGGTTGAATTGGATCAACAAAGGTCAGCAGCAAAGTCTTTGGTTAATAAAATTGGATTAAATACATAAAGAAAACAAAAAGTAACTACCCCCCACACTGGTTCTTTTTAGCTCAGGGCTTGTTTTTTTGCTCTGTTTTTTTTTTTTGCTTTGCCATTATGAGTGTAGATTAATGTGGGAAAAATAATTTAAAGTAGTTTAACATGAGGCTGAAACATAACAAAACATAAAAAATGAAGGGGTATGAATACTTTTGCATGGCACTGTACACACACACACACACACACACACACACACACACACACACACACACACACACACATTTACATCTCTATCATATTCTGCAATCTTAGAGACCCTTAGTGTCCTGTAGATATTCATTCACACTAGAAGCTGAAGCTCAAAACACCACAGATATGAATGACATCTGCTATTAAAAATCAACTAGCGACTAGGGGTGGCACGGTTCACAAAACCCACAGTTCGGTTCGTATCACGGATTTAGGGTCACGGCTTTCGGTTCTGTACGGTTCTTGTTGTTATTTTTTCTTCTAATCCTTAACACTCCAGATATTTGCTTCAGCATATGATATATAGCTTATTAGCTTAATTATCCACAATTTAGGATACAGTATTAACATTTTTGTAATATAATCATGCACTAACTGAATCAGACTTGACTTTACCACATTATTTGGACCATCTCTGAGTAAAAGCTAGGTGAGATTTTGATAGTGCAAATAGTTTTTCGTTTATGCAATAAATCCAGCAGGGCTCTGCTTACTTTTAAGTTAAAAACTTAACAAAGAGAGAGAGGAAAAAAAAGAATGTTGAGATTAATATTTTAAATATAGAAATATTAAATGATTTAAATCACTGAAAATATACTTTAAAAATGAAACTACTAGCCAGTAGGTGGCGTCAAGTCACTTATTTAATTACTGAATCATATTCATTTGATTCGTTTGAACGCTGATTCATTGAGGAATAAAGCAAGTGACTGTGTTTATGAATGGGAAATTGACTCAGTAGATTAGTGTAAAAACGCACGTTCATTCATGAAAAAACACAGCTGTGTTTGAATGGAGATGCGCTGCGGTTCAAGTTGGAGCAGAAATGGAGCAAAATTGGGCAATAGTGTTAGAGTCAGACAACGTAAGTAACTTAATATTACTTTCTTGTTTATTTAACTGTTTTATTAAATCAATATCTCATTTACAAACTCCCTTTATTGTTTACAGTGCGTGTAATGGTGCGCTGTGATTGGTTGAGCGGATCTATCGCATTTTGCAGAGAAAGGAGACTGGCGTATGTCGCGGTTTGGGAAAAAAGGGAGAAAACATGACAGAATAACACTGCATATATTGCATTTTGTGTAAATTTAATAATGGACTTCTCAATACCGACCAGATAGCTACAATAGTGATGTTGGCAATAACTCTTTTTTTTTTTTTAATCGCGTTTTGGAAAAGAGCTCTTCATATTGAATGCATTTTGCATAATACTTGAACACAGTCGCAGTTCTATCTGCAGTTTTATTTCCGTTGTCATCGTAAGTAACATGAAATCCAAAATGTTCCCACACACCGGATTTGAATGACGCGGCCGCATCCGCCAACTCCGGGTATCCTTCATCATCTCCTCCACTTGCCATTTCGGCAGCACTCCTTACTCCACTTTTACTGTCTACAGTCGTGGCCAAAAGTTTTGAGAATTACATAAATATTGGAAATTGGAAAAGTTGCTGCTTAAGTTTTTATAATAGCAATTTGCATATACTCCAGAATGTTATGAAGAGTGATCAGATGAATTGCATAGTCCTTCTTTGCCATGAAAATTAACTTAATCCCGAAAAAAACTTTCCACTGCATTTCATTGCTGTCATTAAAGGACCCGCTGAGATCATTTCAGTAATCATCTTGTTAACTCAGGTGAGAATGTTGACGAGCACAAAGCTGGAGATCATGATGTCAGGCTGATTGGGTTCGAATGGCAGACTTGACATGTTAAAAGGAGGGTGACGCTTGAAATCATTGTTCTTCCATTGTTAACCACGGTGACCTGCAAAGAAACGCGTGCAGCCATCACTGCGTTGCATAAAAATGGCTTCACAGGCAAGGATATTGTGGCTACTAAGATTGCACCTAAATCAACAATTTATAGGATCATCAAGAACTTCAAGGAAAGAGGTTCAATTCTTGTTAAGAAGGCTTCAGGGCGTCCGAGAAAGTCCAGCAAGCGCCAGGATGGTCTCCTAAAGAGGATTCAGCTGCGGGATCGGAGTGCCAGCAGTGCAGAGCTTGCTCAGGAACGGCAGCAGGCAGGTGTGAGCGCATCTGCAGCACAGTGAGGCCAAGACTTTTGGAAGATGGCCTGGTGTCAAGAAGGGCAGCAAAGAAGCCACTTCTCTCCAAAAAAAAACATCAGGGACAGATTGATCTTCTGCAGAAAGTATGGCGAATGGACTGCTGAGGACCGGGGCAAAGTCATATTCTCAGATGAAGCCTCTTTCCGATTGTTTGGGGCATCTGGAAAAAGGCTTGTCCGGAGAAGAAAAGGTGAGCGCTTCCATCAGTCCTGTGTCATGCCAACAGTAAAGCATCCTGAGACCATTCATGTGTGGGGTTGCTTCTCATCCAAGGGAGTGGGCTCACTCACAATTTTGCCCAAAAACACAGCCATGAATAAAGAATGGTACCAAAACACCCTCCAACAGCAACTTCTTCCAACAATCCAACAACAGTTTGGTGAAGAACAATGCATTTTCCAGCACGATGGAGCACCGTGCCATAAGGCAAAAGTGATCACTAAGTGGCTCGGGGACCAAAACGTTGAAATTTTGGGTCCATGGCCTGGAAACTCCCCAGATCTTAATCCCATTGAGAACTTGTGGTCAATCCTCAAGAGGCGGGTGGACAAACAAAAACCCACTAATTCTGACAAACTCCAAGAAGTGATTATGAAAGAATGGGTTGCTATCAGTCAGGATTTGGCCCAGAAGTTGATTGAGAGCATGCCCAGTCGAACTGCAGAGGTCCTGAAAAAGAAGGGCCAACACTGCAAATACTGACTCTTTGCATAAATGTCATGTAATTGTCGATAAAAGCCTTTGAAACATATGAAGTGCTTGTAATTATATTTCAGTACATCACAGAAACAACTGAAACAAAGATCTAAAAGCAGTTTAGCAGCAAACTTTGTGAAAACTAACATTTGTGTCATTCTCAAAACTTTTGGCCACGACTGTCTATATATGTTCGCGCGAAATTGTCTGAGGCCAAACTAGGCACGGGGCTACATTGCGCATGCGTCGAACCGTGAGGCGCACACACGAACCGAACCGAGACAAGCGAACCGAACGGTTCGGGTGTTTTACCATGTACCGTGCCACCCCTATCAGCGACTATCAAAAGCCTGACAGACACAAACAGCAGTGACCAGAAAAAAAGAAGAAGAAAAAAACTCACTACCTACCAGACTCACATGTGTGATGAGATGAAACATGGAGACAGATCAGTAACTAAAGACTATGATGTCTTGTTCACCAAGACCACATTTAATTTATCAAAAAATACAGTAAATTTTTAAAACATTTTTACAATTTAAAACAGCTGTTTGCTATGTGAATATCTGTTAAATAGTATTTTATTTCTGTGATCAAATCTGAATTTTCAGCATCATTACTGCAGTCTTGAGTCACATGATCCTTCAGAAATCATTCTAATATACTGATTTGCTGCTCAAGAAACATTTCTGATCATTATCAATGTTGAAAACAAAGAACATTTTTGTGAAAAACATTTTTCAGGATTCAAAAGAACAGCATTTATTTGAAATATAAATCTTTTGTAACACTTCAAATGTTTATTGGCACTTTTTTATTAATTTAATGCATTACTGACAATAAAACATACATTAATTTGATAAAGAATAGTGTATGCATTTGATATAAATGAGGTTTCTCATGTCAGGTTCACTTTATTACCAGCAGATGGAGCCACTCAAACACAGAAACACACACTTTCCTTCTTTCATTGATTTCTGGAACTGGACTGAATCCATCGTTACTTGATTCTCAATTAATAATTTTTTAGCCTCAAATCTGATCATCAGGATCTTTTGAGGAATTTTGTATCCATAAGCTTTACTTTCACTGTTTTTTAGTGGAGAAATGATCTTCACAAGCCTCCAAAACATCTCACATCTTTTGAGGAATGTTTTTTTTTTGTTCATCTCTCAATCATCATTGGATTGCACTGCATTATATGTTTGGATCATTTCAGTCTCATCTTACTAAGACACATTATTGGAGATATAGAGTGACCACTAATATTTATTTAGATCATTTTATGTCAGTATCTGCTTTGCTGATTGATTTACATTATAATCTCATAGACTTCCATTGAGGGAATGTTCAAATGAGCCAAGACTATTCAAACTCACACTGACAAAACTCCCACAATCCCTTCAGACTCAATCAAGCTTCTATCTACTATTATAATCCATTCAAACTCATTCAAACTAACTTGATCATCATGCTAAAAATACGCTAATAACATGCTAATAATGCTAGCAACTTGCTAATCATGCTATAAACCCGCAATAGTAACTTGCTAATCATGCTAGACACATAAAAAAGCAACTTGCCAGTCGTGCTAAAAAATGCTAGCAACATACTATCAACTTGTTAGTCATGCTAACATGTTAGTAACTTGCCAATCCTGCTAGCAACATGCTAGTAGCTTGTCAATAATGCTAGTAAAATGCTAGCAACTTGCTAGTAACTTGTCATGCTAACAACATGCTAGTAGCATGCTAATTCTAGAAACATGTTAGCAACTTGCTAATCATGCTAGAAACGTGCTCGAAATTTGCCAATCATGCTAGCAACATGTTAGTAACTTGTCAATAATGCTAGTAAAATGCTAGTAACTGGCTAATCATGCTAGACACATAAAAAAGCAACTTGCCAGTCGTGCTAAAAAATGCTAGCAACATACTATCAACTTGTTAGTCATGCAAGAAACATGTTAGTAAAATGCTAGAAACATGCTAGCAACTTGCTAATCATGATAGAAAAATGCACGCAACTTGCTAGTCATGTTGAAACATGCTAACAATGCTAGAATCATGCCAGCAACATGCTAGTAACTTACTAGTCATGCTAACAACATGCTATCAACTTGTTAATCATGCTAACATGTTAGTAACTTGCCAATCCTGCTAGCAACATGCTAGTAGCTTGTCAATAATGCTAGTAAAATGCTAGCAACTTGCTAGTAACTTGTCATGCTAACAACATGCTAGTAGCATGCTAATTCTAGAAACATGTTAGCAACTTGCTAATCATGCTAGAAACGTGCTAGAAATTTGCCAATCATGCTAGCAACATGTTAGTAACTTGTCAATAATGCTAGTAAAATGCTAGTAACTGGCTAATCATGCTAGAAACATGCTAGAAACTTGCTAATCATGCTAGAAACATGCTAGAAACTTGTTAATCATGCTAGCAACATGCTAGTAACTTGTCTATAATGCTAGTAAAATGCTAGCAACTTGCTAATCATGCTAGAAACATGTTAGTAGCATGCTAATAATTCTAGAAACATATTAGCAACTTGCTAATCATGCTAGAAACTTGCTAATCATGCTAGAAACATGTTAGTAACATGCTAGAAACATGCTAGCAAATGCAAATCATGCATAGTAACTTGCCAATCATGCTAGCAACATGCTAGTAACTTGTCAATAATGCTAGTAAAATGCTAGCAACTTGCTAGTAACTTGCTAATCATGCTAGAAACATGCTAGAAATTTACTAATCATGATAGAAACATGCTATTAGCTTGCTAATCATGTTAAAATGTGCTAACAACATGCTAGTGACATGCTAATCATGTTAACATATTAATAACTTGCTAACCATGCTAACAACATGCTAGTAACCTGTCAATAATGTTAGTAACATGCTAATCCTGCTTGAAACATGTTAGTAGCATGCTAATAATTCTAGAAACATGTTAGCAACTTGTTAATCATGCTAGAAATGTGCTAGAAACTTGTTAATCATGCTAGAAACATGCTAGCAACTTGTTAATCATGCTGGAAACATGTTAGTAACATGTTAGTAACATGCTAGCAACTTGCTAATCATGATAGAAAAATGCTAACAACATGCTAATCATGCTAGAAACATGCTAAAAACATGATAGCAACTTGCTAATCATGTTAAAAACATGCTAATAACATGCTAATAAGCCTAGAATCATGCTAACAACGTGCTAGTAACTTGCTAGTCATGTTAACAACGTGCTAGTCATGCTAACAACATGCTAGTGACATGATAACAATGCTAGCATGTTAATAACTTGCTAATCATGCTAACAATATGCTAGTCATGCTAGAAACGTGCTAACAACATGATAGTGACATGCTAATCATGCTAGCAACATACTAACAACATGCTATCTATCTATCTATCTATCTATCTATCTATCTATCTATCATTAAGCTTTTGAAACTACTTTAAACTTCAAAACCTTTAACCTTTTTTAAAACTTCTTAAACTTATTAAACGTCATAAACTTTTTAAACTTTCTGGTCCAGCTTTCTCAAGCCAACTTAAAGTTTATCTTGACAAACTTTTTATCTAGTTGCTGTCTGATAGTGTCACTGTATTGTTTTGCACACAAAG